>JAANDH010000799.1:0-71282 GCA_011799765.1 Nymphaea thermarum | reverse complement strand
TTAGTGTTGGTAAAACTCATATACTTTTTTACGGCAGGCGACAACCGCTCCTCGATTTGAACGTACATGAAAAAAAATACAAAGCATCACACTTTTCAAAAAAATTGAAACTATAAATGTGCGGCCCTCGTCTGCGAGATTGTTAAAGTTTCCGTCCTACAATACAGATTATGTCAAAAATCTCGTAGCTAGGTGAAAATTTTCCTTTTCAATCAACGCCTTTGCAATAAAAATGTCCCGTGATTTGACAAGTTCGAATGACTCGTGACGAAATGAATCACGCTATCACGATTGTGATTGGAAGATGAAGAATTGCTTGAATGATTAAAATGCAGGTTTAATATTTCTCCACGTTGTTGTTATTACTAAAAAATTGTGAGAAATGTTAAAAAACATCAATAAAGCATAAAAGTATGTGTCCCTTCATCTGTCACTTGTAATATTATTCTACGTATCAAAAATGGCATGTCCATGTGACGTAGTGTGACCCTAGTTTTGTACTGGCATGAAAAAATCGAGAACAATTTGTGCATAATATCAAATTGTTTTTGGGGGAATTTCATTTAACAGCCCATCCTTTGGCTGCAATTCTCAGAAAAGGGGTTCATGTTTAGGATATTCTTGAATGAAAACCTCACTTTTACTAACAACTAACAAATAAGTGCATCCTTTCATCATTATTTTGCAACCAAGTTTAAAAGCACTACGAAGAGTGTAAGGGGAAAAGGAAAAGCTTGTTCTTAACTTGAAAATGGAACATTTTCTATTTCAAACACGGTAAAATTTGACTCAAGACACGCAACTTCATTGCAATCTCAAGAGAATGAAACTGATAGGACGTTCCCTCGGCCGGGGTGGTGGCTCGTCGCCTCTCGGCATCGTCAGCCTCGTCCCTTGGCGGGCTCTTAGGCTGACCCATATCAGAAACCCTGAGGTTGGTTGTACCCTTGCTTTCGAGTGCTATGCCTGCTTTAGCCTATATAAACCCGCTACATCGACTTCCTTTGAGCGAAGAACATGAGGCTTACATCTCTTGATTGGGGAAGGCGGGTTCTATGTTCGATGTCTAACACAAGCCATGTGTTCGACCATGCTAGGAGAGGGATATTTTCATTAAAAAAAAATGTAACTTTTTTTTGATTGCCAAACCATCTATTCTCAAAAACATAGATTCTATATGTCACAAAGTTTAGCATGCTACATGGATGTAACATAGAGAAACCAATATAGTTTTATGTCCACAAATCCTGAAAAGAATGAAAGAATGATCTTGTAACAAATTAAAACTTTCCTTGCAGTTTCGTGAAAGAGAACTGATCAGGAAAGCTGGTTGCCATGGGGCTTAAGTTGCGGACAAGAGAATGAGATTCTTGATCTCACTCAAGCACTTAAAATGGACGAGACGAGAGCATATAGTAGGATACATTGTCATGGCACGTCCAGTTCAAAGATACATCAATCATAGCTACGGAGAACCGCAAATATATTAATGTTGACAATTGGTTAAGTTGGTACCAATAAATTTAAATTGATAGTGAAATGACTAACCTTCAAAATCCATGTCGTTTTCAAATTTGAATCATTTTCTGGACTGTGGATTGAATCTGATCAAATCCGTGGGCAATCAAACTGCATGAGATCAGTCGACATTGTGATGTTGGGAAAACCTTACTAGAGTGGAGGGTGGCTATAAATGGCTATGCCATTTATAAGAGAAAATTTGGGTGAATTAGGGGCCGTTTGATAGCCTCCAATTTCATATCCTCGAACGATGTTAAATTCGACCTTTTCTCGATGCAAAGAAGTAAAATAAAGGTCATTTTAGAGGATACCTCAATTGAATGCTTGGAAGGTAGGGCTGCACACGAGCCGAGCCGAGCCTGAGCTTGGCCAGCTCGAGCTTGACTCGGCTCAAAAACTCAAGCTCGAGCTTGGCTCGAACTCGAGTCGAGTTCCCTATAACAAGCTCGAACTCGACTCAAATACACAAATCGAGCTCGAACTCAACTCGTTTAACCCATTTAGACGTTATCTCATTTAGCATTAACTCGTGTAAGCATTAACTTATTTAACTTGTGTAACTTGAGAAACCGGTTTTGACAATATCATATATAGTACCGGTTTGATAGTCGAGTAAAGTATAAACGAGTTCTTAAAACTCGAACTTGAATCATATATAGTTTCAAACTTCTTTGTAAGCTTGAACTTGACTTGTTTCTAAAGGAGTCGAGCGCAAGCCAAGTTTTGTCAAGCTCAAGTTGGCTTAGCTCATTGTGCAGCCGGCCCTATTGGAGGGGGCCTGGGCTTACCTTGAGAAAAAGCAAGCCCCACGGTCGTCCGTCTCCAAGAAGAATACGCCCTTTTTCGTAATTTTGTCCTGAGTCAAAAAGGTCAAGCCCAAAAGACTGGTGGGCCCTGTTGTGCTTTCCCAAGGGTTGCTCCCGTGCGGCTTTCTGAAAGGGAAAGCTTGGCCCGACCGTTTAGGCTTACTGCGGGCCCCACATCACAATTTACAAGATACTTTGGGCCCCGCTTCCGGGGCCACATGCCCAATAGGGTGACGCCACGTTTTCGACTGGGACCCCTTGGGGACAGTTGTCTGGCGAAATTATGAACTAGAGGCGATTCAAGGACGGTTTTGCCTCTTGACTTTTTTAATGACATATTTGTCCCTTAAGAGCATACGGTCTGCTTTTTTGAAAAGAAAATAAAAGAAAGAAGAAGAGAGATCCTTGGGGCTTTGAAAGCGGATTCCGACGAGGGATCGGTTGAAATGAAATTTCCTGCTTTCTGGCAAGTTTTTACATATTATCTGTTGTATAATATGTATATGTATATAAATTTGTGGAATTTGGCTGAATCAAATCGAACCATGCTCATTTCTGGACTAGGGAAAAAGATTATGTTTACATCTTTTAATTGAAAATGAAAGAGCAAAGAAAATTATATGAACAAGCATATCGTACCGTAGTTGGTCAGGCTGGTTGTGTGGAAAGAGACGCGTTGCTAATATAATTTTCTTAGGCTCTATGATTTGGGGCCTTATGTGATGTAACAAGGGGCCAAATTGACAGTATATTGTCTTTACATCAGTCACTTGATTGTGCATTAAACCCGGGAAGCAAGGAGAAAGGCTCATCCAGAGGGCTTTTATCTCACCAAAAAAAAAAAACAAAAAAGAAAAAAAAAAAGAAGGGGCAGAGCCACATGTGGTCATGTGTGGGCACTTGCCCACACAGCCCTAAAATTTATTCATTTTCACATTTGTGGTATCCAACAATTGGTTTATTTATATGCTGTACTGTACCTCTTAATTATTTGTGGAGTGCCCCTTGTGAATTGGTTTATTAATCTACTATCTTCTATGGACATTTGGATACCCTGGCTTTTCTAAGGTGGCTGCATGGTTCATAAGTCAGACAATATCTGAAGATGGGTCACTTTTTTTGGAGTTGGGGTTTCCCTTCTTGTTTTTAAGTGAAAAAGAAGAGTATCTCATAATCAAGCGAAGAAAAAATGGCTCCTTCCTGACTCCCTATCGGTGCCTCCAAGCTCCAGTGCTGCATTGGTGCTTGGTGTGAAATCTATGTTGACTAGTATGCTAGTTCCATCCTAATGGCAAAAAAAGAGTTAACGCCCATGTAACTTGAACCAGCCACCTACCTGTCAATGGTCTAATTCAGTGCAACATACCCTTTCCAGGCCTTTTTTTTTTCACATGAAATATCCTAAACCCTCATGCTTACTTCTATTTTTCTTTTATTCTTTTTATAAATATATTTTTTCCCCTAGGTCATAGGAAACCTTACTTATTTATAAAGATCGTGAAAGCCATGAGTTACCTAAAGCAGCCAAACAAGGTCATAATTATGGTTGCTGAAACTTTCGGATCTCGAATTGTTAAAATTTGTCTTCCTATTCGATTTGAACATAGACACAACCATGCATGCATGGATCAATATTTATTGATATTTTTCTACCGATCATTACACCGGAAGATGGACATGTTATTTGTTAGTTGAGGCATTCACCAGACTAATTTTGATATTGAAAAAAAAAAAGTAATTGATTTGAATAGAGTGAAACATGAAATACTTATATTATTTGTACAGCTAAAGCAGCTAACACACTTGTTTTATAATTAAGTATATTCTAATCAATAATTTGTCTCACTAGTCTAAGTTAAGTAGTGATAGCATAGGGTTTCAATGAGAAAATGTTATTAATTCTTAGTTAACGATATACAAAATATGGGTGGGTTTGTAATAATATTGAAAAAGTAGTTGCATCTTTTTATTATTATCAAATCCTTAGGTACTTTTTAAAAATTTCTCTAAAATTACCAATAAGCCTGCAAATTCCAGAGCCAAAAACCTCACATTTCCTAATGGCTACTTCTAGGGTGGAGTACAATCCAACACCAGAAAAGGCCCAGTGAAATCCTTCAGCAATTGTAAGGTCTACAAGAGCAGCTTGGCTAAGAGTGGGTGTAGTCAGATTCTTGGGTCTTTTCCATCTTTCCCAGGGAATGAGCAGCACCATTTCTTCTGCAAGTTAAATTGTTCCAAATGCTTCTTCTGTTGAGTTCATTCTGTCTGCCCTTCCTTGGCAAAATTCCAGAATTTTTTGAATCTTTTTCTCAAACTGTACCGACTCATTATTTAATGCCAAGGTATTAAAAATTAATGTTGGGTTTGATCTCAAAGAGTAACACCAGGCATCGAGAAAACTAATTTGCACACCAGATGCCTAGAATACCTTTCATTCTTGATCACACGAAGCATGCATTCATATTCACATCAAGACACATATATTATATATAGATGTGTGTGAGCAGATGTGAAACCACATATAATTTCTCTCTCTCTCTCTGCATTGGGGTGCATTTTTAGACTGTGCATAACATGTGTCCTCCTAACCCACTGTCCGGGTACATGTCATGCACATGGGCCTATGAATGGTGCACGGGCGAAGGCATACAACCAGCCTAGAGTTGCTCACACCAACCTCACAAAGAACTTTTATTTTTATATGGGTGCCTTAATTGATTTATTCATTTATACATGCTGGTGCCCCTAAAACCAAGAGTTTTTTAGTCCTAGTTATGCCGCTGTGTGTATGTGCCTGTGTACACGTGCCCATGTATGTAATGGGTGGCCCCCAAAAAACTTATGTACTCCAAGATTCAAAAACAGTAACTGTTTAAAGATGACAGATGTAAAAATCTCTCCCGCAAATTTGATCAGTTCACAAGGAGAAACCTAACTTAAATCCTCTTGTTGCAGATGTATGTGTGTGTGAGAGAGAGAGAGAGAGAGAGAGAGAGAGAGAGAGAGAGAGAGAGAGAGTACTACTGAACTATGCTAACTGACTCATCTACTAATATTAAAAGTTAGCAACTCTGCTAGTAAAAAGCAATCTAAGGCTTGTAGGCTGGCAGTTGTAGTCGATTCGAGGCTGACATGCTTCAAATCAATTGATCTGATGTTCATTGAAGAATATTCCAAAAGGACCGCTCCCACTGCTCTGTAGACCTTTAATTTGAAGCTTTCTGGTTGTTCTGCTCGAGCCATCGATATCAATATCTAATCGGAATAATTTCAGAGCCACAAGAATTTGGTTGGTACTTGTACATTGGTAATAAAGCAAAGAATTTGCCATGTTTATTGCATCAAATGCGATCATTGCATTGAAAGAGAATGTCTACATCAAGTGTGGTTGTCATGATCCAATTGAAGCCTTACATATACTTCACATCAAGCGATTTTGTTAGATTTCTTTACAAATGTTGTCCATTTACTTTCCAACCACTCACCGTAAGAATTCAGCATCGGCAGCGGATGACCAAGTTCTTGACATCTAAGTACCTTCTGTGCTGATACGTTGATGTCTGGTTCAGGGTTTGCATCTCAATGCCCTTCACAGCTCACTCATATCACCTGTTTTAGTTCTATGATCGAATGGGTGGTTGAATCAATTATCTTAAAAATCGAGATAAACTGGGATGCCACATCTATTTCTGTTGCGCAATATGCCTTTTTTCCATGGTAAGTTTGCCCACTTGGATCATAAGAAAAAGGTTCAGTAATATGTTACTGGTAAATCTAACTATTAAGAATGATGCTTTCTCGCCCTTTGCTGGTCGGTCTAGCTGGTGGACTAGAAGGCACGTTACTTTTTCAATTCTTGTGGGTGCTACTTTTTTGAAATGTAAAATATGGGATCACGATGCTGAAGGAGAGAGGGAGAGGGAGGCCTTCGAATCTTTTTCAAGTGGTGGGTTGTTAACCTCCTGCACACCGAAGGATGATGCCCGCTGATAATTTTGCGATTGTGAAGAAAAGTAACTACAAGAACACAAGGAATTGCTTGATACAGAAACATCAAAAGTCTTCTTACTCAGGATGGAGCCAAGATGTCATATTTAGAGGGGCAGAACAATTGTGCAACTAGTAAATAAAAACTTTTAACAGGGTTCAACCCTTATTTTTTCAAAAATTTTACTGAAGCCAAATAGTTTTTTTTTTTTTTTTAATTTAACAACTAATTTAAATTTCCAAAACTTGAGGGGGGCCATGGCTTCAACTCTTTCGATTAAGATAACTACCAAGTATGCTAACTCCATCCAAAAAAGAGTCGAAACAAGGTAAATTCACAATAATAGGAAATTACAATAATACCCTTGATGAACAACACTCCATAATCCTCCAACATCCATTACGGGAAACATATTCAAATTGAGATCAGGCTTCATACTCCCCTAGCATTAACTGCATGCCTAGGAGAAGGGAGAGGAGCCCTGGCTCTCTCCCTCCTTCCCAGTTTTGCCAAAAACTGGACTTAGTGTCTGTCAACCAAACAGCTTTTCGTATTTCCAGACACCGTCTATATGAACCCTCGATCAAATTTCCTTTGTTATCCAAAGAGAAATCGGACACTTCATCCAAGAATTTCGTAGTAATGTCGACAATTTTTCTATGGTACCCAAAAATCTTGTGTGTTAAACTGTTAATTGATGGGACAAGGCTGACTCCAAGTTTGGCCCACAGCGAGCCAAACTTGACCAAATCTCAGTAGGCTTTGTCACTTGCTAACCTACCGTATCGGCTCCTCTCGAACTCTCACATCGTGTCGTGCTCTGCACCATATATATGTCATGTCATGCAACTTACTGCAGCTGACGTCTGTTGATTAAAATTGCAGAAAGAACATTATGAAGCTGCTGAATACTGTTTCTGTTTGTCCTTTGTTGTGGCTCATCTTTTTCTTAATGATGTTTTCCCGTTTGTATTACGGGACAGTCCATATGACATGTTGTTCACATTGCAAGTTGGTTTGCTGTTTGAAGTTTTGTTAACCATGGTTAAACTAACAGCCATATACGTTTTATACTGTGGACCGACTTGTTTAATGTTGGAGGTGCATTGCCACCAATCAAAACTTTTGCTTCATGGCCAATTTAAGTTACAAATATCTTTATGTGACTGAAGTTTCAGGACTTAATTTAGATGCATGTCTCTCTCTCGATTCATACAATTTAAAATTTAATGTGAATCCTATATTATCGATTTGAGTGGATGGCTTATAACTTGCTATAAGAGTTATATTTTACTAGCACCGTCTGTTATATCAGCATACAAATTACTTCAGCTTTTGATATAGCAATTTCATTCCAGAATACAGTCATAGTGATTGAGGCTACCTTGCTTAAGACTCTGGATGGCGCGTCTCAGTGGTACAACGAAAGCAGCGATGACGATGAAATTATGAATTTTTTATGACTTGCTACATCGTTCGACCCTTCGGAGGAATTTAATTGCCTCTAATTTTAAATTCGATGCAGGATATTTTCACTGATGCGGCAAATGATTCATACTAAGCAGCTAGACATTTACGATTCACGCTAGAGATGTTTACTCTTTTAAACTCGCAAAAGAAGTGTTTGATTATGTATTCATTATTCTAGTTGCTTTAAGATCTTAAACTGCAAGAAGTCAGGCTTGAACGTTTTCCTTTCTAGAAGATTTTGCTTGAAAGACACCTGAATTACATTAATAATTTGTGATTTCTATCTCAATTCTGTGGAGCTCAAGTCAAAGAAAGAAGAGAGAATATGACTTGGGACCCATAGATCTTAGGCTCAACGAAGATCATAAATTCATAATTCTGAAATCCATAAATTGCTTAGGCCATGGATTTAAGGTCTATGATCTGGGTAATCAATTCTCTCAAAAACTCTGATTTCGTCTGATCGGTTGTAATTAGATGGGAGAAGGTCTGATTACTTTCGAACCTTAATGATCTAAGTTCGAACTCTACCGCCCAAGGATGCACTTCCTATCCTAGGCGTGCTTGAATTAATCAATTTGAGGTATAATTGGAGCTGAATCCTCTCTAGCGATTCAAGAAGAACTAGACATTCTATCCAGCGGCGCGATAAGTTTTTCTTAACTAAGCTATATTTTTGTATTAGCTCTGCAAATAGAGAGAACTCAGAGAAGGCACAACTGTAGCTAGCCCCTGCACCTCTGCGAGAATCCGCCCACCTTGCCGTCGTCCGCCGGAGTTCACCAATTCCTGGTAACCTGTTCCTTCAACAGTGGGGCATGGCTACGCCATTTGGGGCCAAAAGAGGAGTACCCACTAATTCCTGTCGATCATTTTCTATTGTAATCTTCACTAACGGGGAGATGAAACTCCTTTCTTGTTGAATTACATCCCTGAACTGGTTTCAGAGAGTTCCCATTTTTGAACTGGAAATTGTAGACATGACATGCCCTTGTTGGGTTCTTGTTTTATGGGATTTGTTTCGAAAAATGTCGACTCAGTTCCTTCTTTTCCCGCTACAAACGCTGCATTGCTTGGCTACGCCATTGTTTCAGAAGCTGTAGAAGACAGTATGGTATAAGTTCACTGAAAGATGATATTCTTCGACCCAAAAAGTCACGCGGCTCCATCTTTGTTGGCTGCCTTTGTTGGTCTGTTCTTAAGATTCGCTTTACAGATGTTGAATTGAAGTTGCTTGTTTATTTTCAAGTGATGCTCATGCAGTGGCACATTTTTGTCACCAAAATCCTGCATTTGTGTGATGATGCGGGGGACAAGTTTGGAGAGTGAATGGGATTAGACATTAGAAAACTAGGGAAGTGCAATATCTCATGTGTATCTTTTGGGACCAATCCACCTCCTGCTGTCCTTGTGATCTGTTCAATGTTGCAGAATCTTATGAACGGTAACAGAAATCATTTAGCCTGTGTATCGGGTATTTTAATTTTAGCTCATACTTAAATCTTTGCTTTTCATAACATCCACAGGATTTGAATTGAAGCCCCTCACTCGCTCAATTATGATAGTAAGACTAACCATTCAACCAATTCACATAGACGACAAACCTTACAACTTTAAGCGGCATGCTTTTTCTTAAGTTCCACACAGAAAGGTCAGTTAAACAGGAAATAAAGAAGTGATATGTTTTCCATCCTATGTCCCAGCAACTTTCTGTTGGAACTGATGTTTTTTCCGTCCTACGGTATTTGCATCATAGTGGAGATGAATTTCTCAGTTTTCAAAATCTTAAAGCTTAACACCTCTGAATTCTTGTGGCCCAATCCATCTGGGAATCTTACTTCAAACTCTCCGCACTCGGAGACAAGACGCTAGTGCCAACTCATTTACCATGCAAGTGAATTTGGCTGCTTGCTAGTAATTTGGTTGAAAATCAATGAAATGCAAAATGATGCTGTAACACTTGCAACAACATTAGGTATTGTCTGTTGAAAATCAAATGTCCTATGATACATGATGTTTTGTTGATTTTATCCATGCTATTAGGTACACAGATCCTGCAAAACTTTGTGTTCGTCAGATAATTTCGTTTGAAGCGTGTGTACATGAAAAGCAAGATTTGTTTTCTACCAACGCTTGGATCTTCCCATTTTTGCTCCGACGTATCTGAGCTTTACCTTTATGGGAGAATGATTTGTGAAATTAGCAGAACGCACAAGATTGATAAATGGCTACTGATACAAGATGCTCTATTTATGTGTTCTCTTATGGATTACATAATGATTAACGGAATTAGTGAAGTATACAAAATTGACAATGACTACTGATACAATATGCTTCATTTGTGTATGCTCTTGTGGTTTCACAAAATTGGTATCTTCTTGAAAGCCAAAAAAATGCTCTTACTGCTGAAACTTGTGCATGGGATAATTTTCTTATAAGGAAGTCAACTGCGATAATTCCATAAGCATTGGTCTATCTTGTGTTAAATTTTGTTAGATTGTGCAAATGCATGTCCGAAACGTGTGTTATAAATTAGTTGGGACTTTTTAGTATATTTAGGTTATCCTACTGGATGATTTTCTGTATTCATAAATAATTTTTACATCAAGAGATTTCTGGTGTTAGATGTACTCCTATTTTACTAAATATCTTCATTAATGTCCTTTTTACAGGCAGCTACAAAGGGAGATCAGGAAGGAATGCCCTTGTTTCTTCTGTTGAAATGCAAATTGTGGTCACAGATGGAGAGATTGACATGAAAATAATGTGATTTTCATTCATGTACGTGCTACTTGTTTCCTAACGCTTGCATGTCATATTGTCATATTCGTCTCCTCCAACTGACCCAGATTGACTTGTAGTTGGGACACATGTCCCATGTAAGTTTTCCTATGAACACGGGAGGAGAAGGGCTTCCTCTGCGTTTTCCTCTCTTTGCTTCATACTTCTCTGATCATTTTCCGATGGACAGGCAGAAAATTTACTTTCAATATGAAATGGTTCTTCACCATCACTCTTCGTTTACGAATCCAGTTTTGCTTTCATTTAACATTGGTAGTTTATCTTGCCGATAAACCTTTTAACAGATTCGATCTAATAGACCTCATTATTGCTGCAATGTGTTGATCTTTCTGTCAGGAAAATAATCGACTCTCCCCATACAGGGACCCAATAAGAATTTTTATCTGACCACACAGGGATTTATCCCAGGATCACCTGCTTTCCAAGGTGTCATCCAGAAATAATTCAAAAATGGTTCCAATTTGGCTCCTTGTCCCTTCTTTACATATCACCAACTTTCGAAGAAATCCGTCTACTGCCCCCAGAAATCGAAAATGCTATGAAAGAATTTCTAACTGGCAACCTAAGATTTACAAATGATTGTGTTGTTTTTCTAAAATTTTACTCTACAGCCTCTTCTATCCATATCGACTGCGTCCTGTGCAAGCCTAAGCAACCATGGACATTGGGAGTGAGGGTAACCGGCCACAAGGACAGTCTATGGTCAATATGTCAATGGATCAGATATAATGTGACTATTTTGGATATTGCTTAACTTATATTGGAATTGTATACAAAGTTGAGTATTTATAAAATCCAAAACACATCCAAATTTGTACAGGTAATTGGATTTGGATGTCCATCAAAATTGAATACCCATTACATTCAGTAAGAAAAAAAAAAACCCGGCCTATAATACCATATGCACGTTAGAATTTTACTAATTTGATACGAGCCCTGATGAAATGAAACTGCTTGAATTTGAATCGGTTACACCTGAACCATTGGTTTCCCTAATTTAGGGTCTAACACGATACTGCAAAAATCAAGATGATCCAAGCAACAAGCTACCTAGCTAAATGAGGATAATGCGCTTAATTACGGTTGATAATTGTCTTGATCATCACCACCCAAAAAGCAACCCAGGCCAGCAGTATTGGTATTGATCTTCCATGTATTGCCTACCAAGAAAGTTTTCCTGCTGCTTCAGTACCAGGAAAAGGCTGTTGAATTTTTGTACATCCTTACACTTAGAAGGCCCTTAAGCTGCCATTTCACCTATGTTGAGCTACTATAGGTTATTGATCTGCATTATTGTTACAAGCATGAACCACCATCATTCTACCAATCCACATTTTTATCTCCCCATTAGTGAAAGAAATGTAATTTTGCAGCTTGGATGAGTTTATCACTGGTTTCATTCGCACGATTCCTAGATAAGTGTTTATTTGCTACTATCAATTTCATGTGCGGTCGTAAAACAAAAAGCTGCTTTAAGAAACATGTGTGTGGAAACGTTCGCATCCAAGTCACATTTATTCTAAACAGCAGTGGTAGTATTCATACTTGAAGCCTTTATGCAGGTTGTCTGCCATATGGGTACCGTTACTTTATGAAATAGAAGACGATGTACATTAAGAAATTAAAGATTCAGATTTCTCTTCTACGCGTACTGTACATCGGCAGGTTTCTTTGGTTAGCCAAAACCTTGAAACGTTTTCATTGAATGCTAGGAGCACTGCATTCTTGGAACAGCAAGGAACGGACACTACACATTTTGTGTGGGAAGTCCCTTCCTTGTGACTCTAAATGTTGGTAGCAAGTAGGGCTGTGCACAAGTCAAGTCGAGCTCGAGCTCGGTCGACTTAACTCATATAATTGCACGGAAGCTATATAAGGTCAGCTCAAGCTTGACTCGTTGAAGCTCTTTACAAGATTTAGTGTTAAGTTTGGAAATTACCCAAAAAAAAAAAAACCTACATTAAACAGGCTTACTTGAGTTTAATCCAGTTGAATTCTTGTAACTCAAACTCGATGAGCTTATAAGCTTAAGTTTAATTTTAAACTTAAGTTGGCTCTACTCATTGCCCAGTAAAGATGGGATGTTCTATATGTGGCATTCATCTCACAAACAGGGATCAAACACCTAACGAAATTTCAATTCAGCTTTAATCTTCCAGCGTGAAACAACCTTTCCAGACATAAAGCTCTTATATATCATCAAGAGTTGCTTCCGTGTAAAAACTGTGAATTGATGAATCGCATAATATTTCGTATTTAAATGAACCAAATCTGCGTTTGCAAAGCTAAGTCTTGCGAACGATTCTCAAAAAATTTATGTGAATTGATTCATAGTTGCGTGAAGCAAACGCGGAAGATATTAGGTGGATTTCATGGTTTGTTCTCTTGCATCCTTCGTTGCCCATAATTTAATTTCCCGTGTGCAAGTACGATCCTCTATCATTATTGGGGCTGACTAATTTTCATGGTATCTACTCTCCATACTTCGATTGCTCGTTTAATTTCCCCATATTGAGGTCCTTTACCATTGATGATATCTTCTTTTGGTCATTCAGTACCGAAGCAGACCAGTTTTTAACACAATTCAAAATGCATTAATTGCTGTTAGTTTTTCTTTCTTTCTTTAAAAGCGCCATGCTACCCAACAATGAAGAGAGAGAGAGAGAGAGAGAGAGAGAGAGAGAGAGTTATATGCTTCCATGTCTTAATGTTGTTTCATAATGTTTTTGTTTTATGAGTTTATGAAGCCTTAAATGTACATGAAATGATGTACTGCACTCAGTCCCTTGGCACTGCTACATATTGCCCACACAAGTTCCCTGGTAACATGCTTGAAATCGTTAAGTTGTAAGCTCTTCAAAAGAAAATTCAACTAATTAGCATATAAAATCAATCGAAATCTTGTGGTGTGGTAAAAAGTGTTTGGGTGTCCAAAAAGGATCAAGGAAACCCATAAAGGGGCCCCTCCATATACCGGAGAGCACATTGGTCGTTTGGCAGCAAAAACACATGTGACTGTCTTATGAATATGCCCTAAAGATTCATTCCGAGCACATTCGCGAATAAAAGTTCTATAGTTTCATGAATCTTTGAGGCATATTCATGGGACACTCACAAACAACCTCTCACCGAAAATACTGTGTCAGTTCCAAAGAATGCAGTGTCCCTATCACCCAAATTTCTTGTAAATCTGATGTAAGTTTGATAGACGAACTAACAAGGGCTAATCCTACTAATTTTTCAACTACTTAAATTCCAACGATAGAACACCCTTGTTGCATGCAAGTAAGGAATGAATTTAGGAAAAAATGAAAGAAATTAATCAACAGTCCGTTTCTTTGTTTTTTCAAAAACCTTTTTTTACCCATACATAATATCTTTGGTTTCCAGTTTAACTTATGGCACATACATAAGATCTTTGCTTTACAGTTTAACTAACACGAAGTATTTGATGTCATAGTTGAAAAGACAAAGTCTGATTTGGAGTCCATGAATGTTAAATCCTGCAAACAAATAATGAAACTTAGAATAGCTAAAATCCTCAAATACTTTTTCATATTACTCTATGTTTAGTTGCACAATACACCAAAACAAATCATAATTCAAAAAAATAAAAAAACAATAGTGGAAAATCTTACCTTCTAGAGTCCTTACAGTTTTCTATTTCATATCCCAGGAGGCTTACTTGCAAAAACAGTTTCATTTTGAATGAGTTCATGAAATTAAATTAAGTACCCCTAACTACTGAAAGTTGTTTCTGTTGATGGTTTTGCTCATTAAGATACATCGAACTTTTACCAATCCTAAAAGAGTGTATGATTCAAATATTCCTACAGTACGTGATTCTTTCTAAGAGTGCTGCCAATTTGCATTTCACAGATATGGAATGATATTGGTTTTCATAATAGTATTGTTAATATTGGTACGGATCATCCTCCACCGATCAATAGGAATTTTATTTTATTGGCAAGTTGCGGATATATTATGGGAACCGATATGGCTCCCCTTAAAAAACCGGCAAGGGAAAGCCAAATATGCCCAACAACAGCCCCGCGCAGGCCAATGTATTAAAAAATTTAATTTATTTTTTTAATTTATATTTTTAAGGCCTATCTTTATTGCAGATAATTGGTTTCAAGGCCATGAAGATTTACAATGTGTACAGTTAAAAGGGTCATAGAGCAACATGTCGGGCTGAAGTGAAGTGCCCTAGGGGTTAGCACAACGGCCTGGGTTGAAACCTGATAATTAAAGCATTGGCGACATCAATCTGTGTACTGTAAAAAGGGGCCTACTAATGTTGAAGTTGAAACGCATTAAGGACAGCATCTCGGGGCCCCAATGCATAGTACCATAAAGAGATGAGGAAACTATGAAGATAAGATGAAATACTCTTCCTACTCGACCAACAAACATGTAGGGCTGGAAACCGTTTTAATAGGCCTAAGGCCTCTTAAAGGTAAATCCTATGCATAGATCAATTATTATGGTTTGTGAATAATAATACGGGGTTGTCCCACCACACTTGCAGGTGTGCATGCACATACACACATAGATATGTTGAAGCTGATATAGTCGAGCAATCAAATCCAACACTCTAAAAAGCCATAATCATATAAGCTGCCTCTCGGGGCTACATGTCACAAAGGCAAAGGCTCCTTTCACGTCTCCCTGTAACACAGAAGTCGCCCTCCTGATGATTGCAGACCATGCAATTCGCTATAACACAATGATAAGCATAACATTTTTGCAAATTAAAAGTGCACTCGACTTTAAATTGTTCAATTGGGTGACATTTTCAAGCCGCTTTTAGCAAATCAACGAAGAAAAAGCCTCCAGATTGCCTACGTTCTTGGTGCACTAAAAAGATTGTAAATATTTGGGAATTGAAGGTACGCAATCCCGTCTTTGGTTCAAAGAAAGCAAAATGAAGTGCTCAAAGCTGTCAGCACAATCTCTGCTTTTTCTTTCCAACGGCATCACTTTTTTCTTTTCCTTCTCTATCATCCAGTTGCATGGACAGAAAAGATAGCCACTTTTCCATGTTGAAGACAGTTTTTCTTAAGGAAACTGCTCATTCTCAAGGGAGTTGGTGCAATAGTCATGAGAGAGGCTGGTAGGTAACCTGTCTCTTTTTCTAACATATGGCATCAACCCTTGATTCTGTAAACGAAAGGGGCACCAATATGTTTACAAGTTAAAGTATAGCAGAAGCATCACCCCGAAAGCAGCTATAGACTTTAGAGAGATGAAAGAAAGGGAAAGACTTGGGCTTTAACTCGGGCCCAAACTGCTAAAAGAATACATGATGAAGTTCTTTTGCAAAGGCATGCTTAACTTTTGAGGGCATAACAAAATCATGCTCATGCTTGCAAAAAAGCAATGTCACTGTCAATGTTTGGCTTCCATAGTTCGCCAAGCGCTTGCTCGAACTTGCAACAAAGTTGGTCAGCAAGCAAATGTGAAGTTTACATATTCACATTATCTTAAGTCATATAAACTTGTTAGCTAATTAATGTGATCTTTAACCATATCACTGTCTCTCTTGTATATAAAGTTCCAGTTCAAACTAATTAATTGTCATGGAAAAGTTAGACTGTGCTTGTTTAACCAATTAACTAAGCGTTCAGATTTTACTTCGTTTCTTCTGGTAAACAATGCACCTCTTATAAAAACAAGTCCGCCCTACGTTATCGACAGATTTGGCTCTTTTTATGAGCTTGGGCTCTGCTAAGCAGGCAGTCCAGGACATGTTAGCACCATATTTTGTCAGGTTGCATGCTTATGGAATTAGAACTTGCAAAGCCTCAGCCTTGAATGAGTTGCCTCTATCAAATAAAGAACCCCAGTCACCAAGCAATGGCGGAGCCAGAAACTTTTTTTCAAGGAGCACTAAATATATAATTAACAAATTTTAATGGGCCTTGAGGCAGCGATTCAGGTATCAATGTGCTGCTTCATATAACTGAATTCAAGTTCAGCGAGATCCAACATATAAATTCAAATATTTAAATTGAGTCATGTAGGGCATATTCGGGTCTTCAAGGGGGTTGGTACAATAGTCGGGGCGAGGGTTGATAGGTGGCCAGTTCCCATTTTGAATATTTGGTGCTTCAACTCTACCTTGTGTTGCAAGCAAAGGCCACTGACTCGGAAATTAAAGTGAAGCAGAGGCGGTATTCCGAGGCAGCGAAAGCATGCATGTGCCCCATGAGGACAAGGAGTTCGGTTGGAAGCTTGGCCTTTATTCTTGGCGATATGATGAAATACTCCTCCTGTCACCCAGCATAACCCTTATTAATATATGCAGATTACATAACTTTAGAGCAAATATTTTGTTCTTGCAACTTTATTCACTTTGTTTGGTGCTTTGTGTCAAACTTAGGAAGCAACAAAAGAACTTTCTTACCTTTGCACTTCCTCCCCAAATTGCAAGAACCACAATAACCTTCTCCATGCCCTACTATAAATATGGGGGCATGACTTCTCTCCCATCTTCTTCCTACAGCTCCTGCTAAAGGGTGTAAGGCTACTAGAAAATGTGACTTTCTCTATGCAACCCCACATGTCCCAGTTGGTGATTTCTTGAAAGGAAGGCCAACTTTTGTTATCTGTCAACACACCCCATGAGAGGATGTCTTTACCTCCCAATCTATTCCACACAGGTGTGCACTCCTACTGGCGGAACACACACGTGTCGTGCACACATTAGTGTGAAAGGTCTTCGCTGTGAACCGCATGCAGTTGCTTCTAATTGGCATTTGATTTCACAGAGAAATGAAGAGCCAACCTTCTCTGGACTTTGTCTCTAGGGTTTAGGGCTGCGTAGGCTGACACTTGCGGGAATTGAAAACAGACGAACCGGCTACCAATCATTGGTCCAATTAGCTATGCCAAATATTGGTTGACTTATGTGAAAGTAAGCAACTTTCCAAAACTAATCAAATATTTTATAGTATAAAATATGTGTAAGAAATAAGTAGGACTGCCATGTGCCCTATCACATGTTTTGCACTTTAATAACAAAAATGCTATTATGCAAATGCATTCTCATACCTACTACTAGTATGACAGGCAATATAAAAATTGGAGTTTCTCGGATACATGATATGTTTTATAAGTAAAAAAAAATGAACTGTTGACTATTAAGTTTATAGAATCTTAATTATACACTCAAAACATGGCAATTGTTTATGAGTTTATAGTATATTGGTTAGGAAGATCGAATGTTCTTACAAAAAAAAAATGATTAAAAGATATAAATCATGGTTGTCAATTCCCCGGCTCATACTCATTCCCCACATGTGTATTACTCTGTTAACTTCTCTATCACCTAATTACTAAATAGTATTTGTAGTATTTGGATGGTTCTGGAAAACAGATTTAAACGACCTTTTACCTTGAAATCAACTTTTTGACAATGTTTGCCAAAGTTATGTTTTCTCAAAAGAGAAAAAGTTATTATTTACACACAAAAAAAAAAATATAAACTAAGCGCAAAGCGTGAGAATCTCTCCGCCAGAAGCTTCGTTTACTCTAGAGTCAGCATTTTAGATGATGTGTCATCCAAACAACATACAAACCAATTTTTAAAAATGATTAAAACTTATTCTTTCACAAAAACCAATTTAAAAAAAAAAAAAAAATCTCGTGGACATGTCATCCAAACACGCCTTTTAAGTGTTCTGCTTGTAGCATTGAATGAAAAGAAAATGGGAAGCGGGGTACCTTTGAACATTTATTTATAGTAAGTGCACTTTCAATGTTAATCAAAGAAATGCTTAAATTACCTAAATAGATGCCTTACTTGAATCACTTAAAAAAACAAAATCTAAAAGCAACTCTACATATTTCCTTTTTTTTTTTTTACTTTTTCCACCTTTTTTTTTTCCTTCTTTTTTTTTTTCCTTGTCTTGAAGGACGAGTTGGGGGTTAACGGAAACCTCCCGCAGCGAAAGCCCTCCTCCACGGAACATGATCTCCGTCCCGTCCTCCCCCACCTCCATTAATTGCGTAACGGGGGCCAGCCACGTGGTGGGACCCACCGCCCTCCCACCCATACCCTTCTCTCTCTCTCTCTCTCTCTCTCTTCCACGGAACCCCAACCTTGTGATAGTTGGACCGCGACGTCCTCTCTCCCTTACCAGGGGGACGGACGCACGATCCCTTTCTCTCTCTCTTTCTGGGCCCCACTTCCTTCTCAGCCCTTTTTTTTTTCCGTGGGCCCCACGCCTCCTCTCTCCTGCCCGAGGGAGTTCCCGACCCTGGGCAGCCACAGCCTCCCGTCGGAGCGTCGTTGAGTCCTCCCTCTACTACCCGAAATGCCCCCTGGAACTCAGCAAATGGCGACCGCGTCCCCGTTCTTCACCCTCGCTGAACCGACCATCGCTGGACGATATTGCCCTCGGAAAGAGCCTCCCGCCTTCCTTTTTGGGGGAGAACGCCGGACGTGGGAAAATCGACCCTCCCAAACGGTTTCAGAAGGAAAAACGAGACTCGTATCGGCCGTGCGTAAAAATCAAACTCAGCCGATACGAGACGCGGTAGGGATGCAGATGATGACACGGCAACCGAGGCATTTATTTTTCAAGATACGCTTTTCCTTTTGAGAAGATTGCGGTTCTTGGCACCGGCAATGTTGTCGTTTTATCCCGAGATTTTCAGAAAGGGACCTCGATTCTTTCACGGTCTCCCGTTGGTTGAAAAATCTCCCGCTCCTGAATTTTCGTTTCCTTTTATTACGAAAGCTTCCGATAAATGAGCACAATTAAATTGTAATGCATGTATCATACAAGAAAAGTTTTATTAATTAATTAAAATGCCAAAATGCTTTGCAGCAATTAGGCGAATATCGTAAATCTTTCAAAAATAATTACGGTAATGCCGAAGTTTTTACCCAACCTTTAGGACATCTGCTTTGATGCCTTCAGGTATCACACCCGTCATAGTTACATGTTGGTGACTCCTTGTTTGCAGCCAGAAAGTTGATGCTTAGGCCGCCAATTACCTCATTCCCCTGTCTGTTGCGCTTAATCCATCATTAGCATTCAAAACCATGCCATAAAATCATGAATCATGATGTTTTCATATTGTTTCATAAATGAACAAGAACATCCACTGAAGGAGTACTCCTCCTTGCATATGTCACATATATGCAATTGGGTGGAGATGAGTGAGATAGTGGATCCGAAAGTAGGGAGATCCAAAAGGGGATTCGGTAAGATGTTGTACACTGATTCCCTAAGATTTTACATGCAAATGGATTCCGATACTAGAATCATTTGGATTCTGGGCTCTCGCCAGAAATGCCTAAGTTGGTCCACTCGGTTTGGTCACTCAAATTCAGTTTCATAAAAGTTCCAAATCTAGATTTGTAGAGAAACGGGAATTAGTTCCGTGTTGTTTGGATAAACCAGTGATGCAAAAGCATAAGCTAAACAGGCTGATGCTAGATCAGATCTTGGCGCCTCAAACGGTATTGAACGGGATATTTCGCCTACCTGGTTTGGGTAGTAGTTGGAGCAGGATTTTCTGATTATCACGCGGAAATCTTACAATGGAATGCATTTGCTTAATCCAAAAGACCTGGAACCCTGAAAGAGAAAATGGATCCAACTAAACTCAACTTAATATTAAGTAACAATGAGATGTAAATGGTTTGGATCTATGTCTAGGGGTGAACAGTCGAGCCCTAGCTCGGCTTGTGAACGAGTTCAAGCCGAGTCATTTGCTTAACGAGTCGACTCGTTCAAATAATCGAGTTGAGTTTGAGTTCACTGAGCTCGAACTATTAGCTCGATTTGGCTCGAGAATGATGTGTAGCGATTTCGATTCATTTTTTTAAATAAAAAACCAGTATATTGACGTTAATTAATTATGTAAACTTTTACAAAAGCTCCTTCAAGTTTGTCGAGCCTTAATCGAGTCAAGGCTAATTTATGGCAAAGCAATAGTCCATATATTCAAACGAATTTGTTGAACCATAATCGAGTCAAGCTCAAGCTCAACACATAACTGTCGATCGAGCTCGAGCTGGCTGAACTCGGGCTCGATTGGGCTCGTGTTCACCCCCATCTATATCAGTGCAAACCGTTACAAAAGCTGACTCGATCACATTATATGTATTTGCATTGGGATCGAAACTCAGATTTGGATTATGTTTCCTCAAACCCCTTTGGAGGCAGTACGGTCTAGAGCTATGTTAAGCAACTAAAACAAATCCAAGCCTGATGCTTTCAAACTTCGTTCATTTTTCTTCTGAAAAGGTTCAGTTAAACGTTCAGTTCTTATTGTTATTATATATACCAAGATTAACGCTACCGTTGGAGATTTTTTGATATATTTCATGCAAATATAAATTTTTGTTTACAAATAAAAATAGTGATTTAATGAGTCAGTTTCAGATTTACTAGTTCAAATTTCATATTTCAAATTGGATCTATTAAATTTCCATGTGCAGTTCTTACTGTACAAAAAAAAAAAAACAAAAGATAACAAAAAAATTGGGAATGGTGTGGTTGTTGGATACCTTCAACCAGGCCAGAATATTTGGATTAGGATTCGGATGTAATAGAACCCAATCCGTGATCACTAAGTTATTTGTCTTTATATGGATCAACACCGTGTGTGTGTGTGTGTGTGCATGCGCCAACTTTTGAAAAATAAATTGATATTTTAACCACAAGATGAGCTTCCTAGCTTTCCTAAGTAAACGGCAACCATGCTAAGTGAAAAGGCGGGTCTTTAAAGGGGTTGGCACAATGGTTCGTATTGTTGTAGACTGGTAGGTAGTCAATCTCTATTTTGAATGTCAAGGGCATCAATCTCTTATACTGCAAAAGGACAGTCACCGATGCATCCCAAAGCACTGAAAGTTTCTCTTGCAACTTAAGAGACAAAAGGTTGAATGGTAGCTTCGGCTCTCTACTGAACAATGAGTCTCTCCCGCTCACTTCGCTCTCATACATTTTAACGCCAAGGCATTTGACGTTGCCTGGTCAGACTAGCGACTGATTGTTGGCCAGTCACTAGTTCGACTCGATCGGTCAGCACTAACTCTTTGTACAAGCCAACGCAGTCTTAGACCCTTGGGTCAAGAAAAAGGAACTAGAGACTTGGGTTTTTGCCGTTAATGGACCATGTGACTGCATTTTTACGCCCGGCGATATTTACTCCTTGCTTCATGGCTTGCTGGAAAAGTGTTTCCACATGGGATTTCATATCCTTGAATTCTAAAACCCAGATCCAGCGTTCTCTCTTATAATAATTTCCCGGTTACATTGTTTCCATGTGTAATACTCCAAAACTTGATTAGTTGAAGAACCATGCTTTCCAATGAAATTGGGCTGGGAAATATCCATGCATTTATTAGAAAGGATGAAAGAATACAATCAAGCTATTTACTGAAGAAGTGCCATTATTTAAAATTGATTCATTTGGGACGTGATACGAAAGCCAACATCTGAATGAGGAAAAGACTTGGCGTTCCATAATCCATACCACCAAAGTATGAAAAATGCCAATGTCAACGAAACACGTTGAACACCATTCAATTGTCAATTTTATATTAATTCATGAAATTTGACATTTATACTTTAAATTATTACTGAAAATGACGCTATATTCAATTGTTACTGAAAATGAATTTCCAAATGCCATGAATTAACCATGAATTTATGAAAGTGGAAAATTGAGTGGAATTCAACGTGTTTGGGACGAATGCCCAGCATCCTCAAACGAATAAATATAAAAGGATTCCCATCAAATGAGAAGGAGGACGCTTGGTCTTTCTCCATCACCTCAAAAAAATTGAAAAAAAAAATCACTTGAGTTATATTATATCTCATCTCAAGTGGAATTAAAAATACTAAAGACAGAGACCCAACAACATTAAATCTGTTGTAGAGTAGACTTTGTAAGTAGTTTTAATGACTTAGTCATCAGAATAACGATTCAGTGAAGGTAGAGCTCGAATAATAAAAGCTGAAATGTGCATATGATGCTTCTGTTTGTAGACTCTGTATGCTTCAAACCAATCCACTCGTCTATTTATGTCAATCATCACTATGACCATCTAATAAGGTCTTGAACCCACAATGAGTCTTCTGATTCTGTCAATACAAGATTCATTTTGACAGAGTCAAATATTTCATTTAATTTTTCTGCCATATGGTTGATTTGCTGTCTATTCAACATAGAATAGAATGAAAATATTGTGATGCATTAAAAGTTACATGGGGCTCCTACCTGTGGTCTTGCTGTTTCGAATTTCACAAGCCCCTTGTTTTCCAAAGCAAGAATTTTTGTAATTCTACACATTCATGGTTCCTCATTTGTAATCCCACATCTAAAGACTCTGACTCACTATCTTCATTGTGAGAGACAGTCTCCTCTTTTCCCTGCAAAGATTGGTCCATCACACTTTCACGCATGCAGGATATGCTTTCGAAGCACCTCATATCCTTGTTTTGGCTCCTCACTGTCTACACGATGAACTTCAACATTCATCGGTCTCTTAATTGAAATAATGCTCTCCTTGCATTCTTCCTGTTTCTCACATGGTATGGGCCACAACTTTTACCTGTCATGTTTCACACAGGGCATCCAGATCTTCTTCTAGAAAACCTACTTGTAGAGAGAGTTGGTTCATTCCAAGAGATCATTGGCAGAACATTAGAATCTTTATCTAATTTTGCTTTATTAGAGATCTTTCGCACGATGTAGTGCTTTTCCCGGGAGATTCATGGTAGATCTTAGAAAAATCTTTCTTTAGGTTAGGATTCATTGTCACTGAAAACATGTTTTAATCCAAAGAAAAAACGTGAGAAAAATCGTTAAAAAATAAGTCAGCAGACAAAAACAGGAAACAAATGCCAAAACTATTTTTTAGTCTTTTACATTGTTTAATTATTAAATTTTATTTCACATCTTATTTTTAGTTTTCTCATTTTTTTTTAATTTGCCAGGATTTTTTCAAAAAAACAACTTTACTGTATTATACCTGAAATTTGCTCACTAAAAACGATATTTGTGACAAGGTTTTGCATGCATGGGGGTCATGAATGCAGAGGAAGCATCGTTAGCATATACATCTCGTCTTCATCCTTTCCATTCCTTCTCTTTTGGTGACTGCTATCAAAGATCAAGGCTAGCTTCTAGCGAGTTACTGAATGGCTTGGTTCCTTAGCAGTGTTTCTTTCTTCAGCTGCTTCTTGATCTCCCAAGAGATGTCACATGTCGTAAAAATCATGGCTGACTTGGACACTTCACTCAAACTCTTCTGCATGATTCTTGCGTGTATAGATCGACATTTTTTATTGTGATTTATTCTCCTGCAATCTTAGCTCGGGGATTCTTCATTTGCGTTGTGGGAATCCCTGCACTCCTTTTTTTGTGGAATGAGTGTCTATGGAACAAAGATTGAAGTTTAAGGGAGTTCAATGTTAGAACCCTGAGAAACTTAGCAAATCATTGAGTTTCTCATTGAGCACCTTAGCAATGATATGAGACATCAATTTACTCCAAGCAATCGAGAGCAGATTAAGAACTCAAATCCGAAGGGGAAGTCTTGTGGTTGCTTCCATGCACACCTTCGTTCCTATTTGCCATCTTCTTGCATTCAAAGTTCCTTTTCCCAATATCCAAGCCCTTCTACAAATCCATCTTTGTTAACTACACGAAATAGAAATTGGGGTCCTTGCCTGGAATGAAAATATGGGTTTGTTCAACTTTGTTTATCTCCTTGCACGTGGCTTTCAATCTCGTCTTGATATTGCCTGTTCCACATTTTCATCTGAAGCGCTCTACCGGAAAAACAACTGATAGCCGACCACATGAAGAGTTCATAATTTCTAAATCCTCCAGTGAGATGGCGATGCAGGTCTTCCATGTACACACTTCCTCCCCAAAGTCCTCACCAGTTCATCACTTTCAATTGCATTTGGAACAGCGTTTCTACCGGTGATATGGATGTTTTCTTGGAAATTTACGGCTATATATCTCATTTTGATTTTGTTTCAAGTACTAAACGAGAGAGAGAGAGGAGGTGCAACCACAATCCCAGCTGTTCTCGAAGGATGCATGATCGCACTCTCAACTTTCAAGCTAGAATTTTTTAGTCATGGGGCATTTGCATTGGTGACACAAATTTGATGTGCACAATGCATATAATTTTGGAGTCATGACAATGTAATGTTGAGACATTATAATGCCATTGTTAATGGGCTAGCTCCGCTAATGTCAACTCTTATACTCTCAATGGCGATCAGAGCATAACACCAACAGGAATTGAGCCTGAGACGTGCCCACAAGTTACAGGTCTGACCAACTACACTACACATCAGTTGGCCAGACATCAATCGGCCAGAGAGACAGAGAGATGCCAAGAAAATGAAAACTTACCGTGTGGCTACAAACGTACCGGCAACATTCCTGTGATTACGATTCCAAAGCGTACTTTACCAAACATGAAGAAGTCGTGAAACCCCAATTACGTGGTTCTAGTTCTCAACAATTTGACTGCTCGCAAGGAGAGCTTTGGCGGCGGTCGCTATACCGCTGCTCTTTTAAACCTAAATCTGGATACGGATAATACCAATGGGAGAACTATGACCGGACCCGGGAAACGCTAACCCCGTTCGAACGAAGGTGTGGACAGTAAGGCAACCGACAGACCGGTTCTATGGTCTCGTAACGTGGACACCTACCGTTTTTCCGAGAACGCAAGGTCAAAAATGCCACTAACATTTTTTCCTTTTCGCGTTTACACCCCGCGTTGATGGCGACGGACTACAGGGAAACGGCGGAAGCCGAAGGAGGGTATTATCGTGAATGTGGTCTATCGGAGGCATTACTCCATCGGCCTACCAGAAAAAGGCGACAATAAAAACCCGATGGGCAAAAGTGTCATATCGGCAATAATGAGGACAAGGCTCTGTTTCGGGAAGGGTAGGGGTGTTTCAGACATTTCGGCCCGAACAAAGAGCATATGACGTGTCAACTCGGGGTGAGACGCCGTAAGAAAACAGAGCGCGACTCTGCGAGCGGGAAAACGAGCGGGGGGGCAGAGAGAGAGAAAGAGAGTGGTTTTTCGGGAGAGAAAAAAGATTTTAGTTATTATTTATTATTAAAGAAAAAAAAGGAGGCAGGGGAATCCGCCGAGGGGGAGGAGGAAAGGAAAGGAATCCGGCGCGCCGGCCGGAATCCGGTAGCAAGATGAAGGCAGCGGAGGGGCCGTTCCTGTCGCCGCTGGACAAGCCCTTGAAGGAGCTGACTGAGGAGGATATCTCGCAGCTTACGCGCGAAGATTGCCGCAGATATCTCAAGGAGAAAGGTCCGATCTTTTCGCTCAACGCACACCCACACGCACTCTCCCTCTCTCTCTCTCTCTCTCTCTCGTTTTCTCTCTCCGTTGCCCTCTAGTCTGGGGTTTCGGCCTCAAGGTGGAACGCCTGTTCTGCTAGCTTACTTCTCCGGCGTCCTCTGGGATAGCGAGGGATTCCGCCGATCTGACACTCATTTTCCTGTTTTGTTTCTTCCTCTTGCTTCTTGCTTCTTGTTGTGAAGGAATGCGACGGCCGTCCTGGAACAAATCTCAGGCAATTCAGCAAGTCCTGTCGCTCAAAGCCCTTTTCGAGTCGTGGCCTGGGAAGGAGGAAACCGGCAGCCGGAAATCGCCGGCCGCCTCGGGCGGCGCGTGTCCCGCGGAGAGCGCCGGAGAAGAGCCCGTGAACCTCTCTGAGGTGTGCATTCCGCTCTTTTCGCTCCTTTTTCGACAAATTTTCTCGGACAAATTCCTTCCTATCCGGATCGTTCGTACGCCGAGCACCTCGCCTCCCTTTTCCGGGTTTTTTTAATTATTTTTCATCTCTTTCCGTACTAGGGCTCGCCCTCTGGTTCTGGTGCGGAGGAGGGAAGATCGGTCCCGCCAGATATGGAATCCCCGATTGCGGAACCGGAGCCCTCGACGATCCGGCTACCTGTCTTCTGCCCGAGGGGCGAGGGTATTGATGTGGCGAGATCGGGCGTTGCCGGAGACACCGGGTTAATCCATGCTTCCCGGGAACCGGCCGGTGACTTTCCGATGTAAGCCCCTTTTTCTCGCTACTTTTTTATATTTTTGTCATATAATATATTTTTAATTCGGGGTGGTCGTTAACGGGAGTTTTTCTGCTTTTACTAATTTTTATTGGCTCATAAAAAGTCTCTTAAACCCCTTGGGGTCTTAGAGTTTCTTCCAAGCCTATGACGCAAAGTTACATACCTGCCCCTGTCGACGCATAAGGTTCGCTTGCTCGTGTAGTCTGATTATTGACATTGCCTCCCGTCCCAGAGTCTGATGTCTCGGACCGACTGTTTGGAATATAATAGACTGGAGCCCTAGAGTTGTGGTTAATTTGGAGATTGCTTTGACGGTTCCCCCGTTAGCTTTGCTTACTTAGCCCCATATACTGGATCAGACTATTTAATGGAAATCAGACGAAGGATTGTCTCTCGATATGTGAGATAAGAATAGATAAAAAGTTAGGTCCATCTTCAATTTAGTTCTTTTCCTGCTTACAGCGGAGAAGCCACTCTAAGAAAGACTTTCTCGAGTCTGAACAGTAGAATACTAGAATACCTATTTCTGGTTTACGCTTTTCATTTGGACCGAACATTTTGTAACTAGATGTTTGCAGTCGAATACGTGCTCTTAGTATGAGCAAGAGATTTGGTGGCGTGGTGCAGCTGCCATGGTTGCATTCGCGTTGCATTCGCGTGCCTCTTCATCTGTGTAAGGTTCTTTTCAAACAGTGTTCGAACTTTGGAAAGGGGAGTCTTTGGACTCCATTGACATTGTTTTGGGAAGTGGTACAGTGCAGCTGGACTTCTCCAGGATGAATACGAATAGGGCCAATGGGGTTTGAACTCAGGACCAGCGGCCTACTTTGCAACTATAAAAACAATGCTCAAGTCCATCAACAGACCCTGAAGATGGAGCGGGAGCTGGTCGTCATTATCATTAGTGTTATCTCACTGGACCTGGTTGGGGTAAAGTGGTGGCAGCTTTCCTGTTTTTTCTTGTTTTCATCTCTCGATTTACCTGGTCTGGTTCCCGTTCCTACCTATATACAGACAAACCTCGTGCCACTTTACTTTCGTTGGTGTCACTTAGACGATCCTGGCATTCTATTTTTATACTTTTACGAGCTCTTGCAATGCGCTGAACTGCACCTTTTAAGTTTAGAATTAATAAAAGTGGTTGGTCACTCTGTCTCTAGACAACCGTCTGTAAAGGCATCTTTATTGTTTCTGTTCTGGGGTGGTGGGGGTACTTGGAATTTGAACCCAATTCCATCAAAATTCTTCAATCAAAAGGATGGGTATAATTGGAATCTTGGCAACTTTTTCTGGTTGCTAGGAGTTTATGAAATGCGGTTTCTAGACTTACAATCATTTGGTGGAGCGAGCCCTATTTCTTCCTTTTTCTAAGTTGGAAGACGGCAAAACTTGATTCCTCGAAATCGCACCCATAGGTTGCTTAATCTTTTAGAGGTCGTTGATATGAGCAGGGGAAACATTTTTTCTCGGGTTTAGACTATTTCAAGATAAATGTGTGAACCACTTTCAAAACTGTTTTTTTCCTGTTCAAAGATTCTAACTTGCAACTTGCAAGGCATTGAAAGAGAAGGAAGGCTCAAGCGTGCTGCCTACTGCCGGTAGCCAGACTGTAGGCCTTCTGTGGATACGTAGTACAATTCGTCGTTCACGCATTATCCACGAGTCTGTTCGCGTGGGGACATGTCTTGCTGTCTCTAGGCCGTTTGTGTTTTCTCTCCGCTCCCTCGCACAGACTAGGACTGACGATGGGAGACACTCCCCTTACAGCTTTTTGCCGATGCCTCTCTTTTGCCCTTAATTGGGAAAACCTTGACAACAAAGAGGGAGAGAGAGAGAGTCGGAAAAATAGTTAGATTAATGGAGACGAGTCACTTAGCAGTACGTCTGTCCAGAGGTAAGAGAGAGAAAGAGAGTGGGGCCGGGGATGGGGAGGGAGGACCCGCCTACAGTGTATTAGTGTCCTTCCTTTAGCCCTTCCGATGAAAAAGCAAATTGATCTCTCTCGCGTCAGCTTTCAAATTTTGAAGATGGTACAGTGACTGAATCTACTCCACTTTTGGCCCTTCAACAGAAGCAAAATTACATCCTCTCCGACTCTCTCCCTTTCTCTCTCTCTCAACTATGCGTTCCATCTGGTTTTGCACAGGCCTATATCGAGGGATGCTGCATCTCAGATTACCATCTTCTATGGCGGAAAGGTTAACGTCTACGACGACGTTCCGGCGGAGAAGGTCCAGTCTTTGTATTTTTGGTTTTCCTATTTTGCCCTTTTTCCTTGCGTTGAATTCATGTTGACGATGATGATGTCCATAGGCACGAGCCATCGTGCTGCTGGCCGCATCCCCCAACTTCATGCCGCAGGTCCACCACTCCCGCTCCTTCGCCTTAACCGCCAGAGCTCGGCCGCCCTCTCCTCCTCAGGCCGTCGCCCCACCGCCCCTGTCCTCGTCTCCATCGCCAACCGGTAATCTCGCAAACTTGTGCCCCTTTCTTTTTTCTGGAGATTACGGAAACCACCCTTCAAACTGTGCTGCTCTTGTGGGGTCTCCCATGCAGCACGCGATGATTGGTGGAGTGAATGTGACCAGTGGCCTCTGCAGCACCCAATGGTGGTGATCAGAGAGCCAAGTGACCGAAACGCCCTCCCGTGATAATTCAGGACGTTTTTGTCATTCCACAGATTGCTTTCCCCATTCCGTATCTTGCCCTCCTCACCCTCCTCCGTTGCAGATGGCCCCAAAACGAGAAAGGAATCGGTGCAGCGATTCTTGGAGAAGCGAAAAGACCGGTATCTCTTCTAACCCCGTTAACCAAAAAGCCGTTGTAGTTACACGAACGTTCTTGAGATGAGATGAATTTCTCAAAGTTTTTCGCTCACTCCTGAGCCTTCTTCTAACAGGGGACGGTTAAAGCCCGTCTGGGGACGGCCCAAGCCTTCTTCCACCATGGAGCTCTACCTGAGTCATCAAATGCGCGAGTCGGCGCGAAACGGGAGAACCAGCTCCGCAGATACGTGCTCGCCTACGAACCCGATCCCTCCCCCTACTCCGGGTCGGTCAGGATCCGGCCAGCCTATCTTCACTGGTGACCCGAACGAGGACGGTAATGCCCCAATCCGACACTATCAACTCATTTTCCTCCCGTTTTGAATGGCTCGGCCCTCTGGGTCCGGCGCCAGTTCGTTTGCGCTCAGTTGTCCCCAACGTCCTGTGCTGGCCTTTCCCCCCACCCTTCACCGGCCGGGTCGCTACGATCCAAATCTTGACACATCATTTCTGTTATTGATGCCAGACCACCAAAATCTGTGGTCGGAGTATGGCATCGGTCTGGTCTCTCTTCAGGTTCAAACTTGAAATGTGGGTCCGAGTCGAGCTCTAGCCCTTCCAACGGACTTCTGGATATCAACTACAAACCAGTTTTATTTCCGAGGAAACAGGTTCACTGCTTCACGATTCAATGTCTGGATCGAGATCGTCGTCCCTTTGACCCTGCCCGTCCTCTGACCGCATTCTGAGTCTTAACCTAGAACTAGAAGGATTGTTGGGGTCTGGATATCCGAGTCACCTTTTCTTCCCGTATTCCCAACGCGTGGAGGGCTCTTATAGTAATTTGGTTGCGCCTTCTGCGTGCTGCAGAGAACCGGGATGCTGTCAGCTAAATGCGTACGTGGGTGCTGTGGGTGGCGTTTGATAAGTAAATGCATGGTCGCACGTGCGGGGCCCTTCGGTTTTGCGTCGTTGCTGCCGCTTGTGTGGACCGTTTCCAGCATCATCTTCGGAACGAGTCATTCATTGTGCGAGGGCGTGCTTCGGTCCGTATCGCTTTTCTTGGAGCCTTGTCCGCCGTTTCGGAGGACGACCGCAAGCGGTCTGTACTTTTTCTGTGGAGGGGGAGGGATAGTCTTTGGTTGGGGAGCAACGGGTGGTGGTGGTGGTGGCGGTGGTTGTGGACGGGAAGTGGGGAAAGAAGCGGCTGTCTGCGTCCGGTGAGGCGACATCGCAAGAGGGACCAGAAAGCCCTTGTAACTTTTTCAGTTTTGTCGCTATTGCCCCTCTTAAATGCTTTCGCCAGACTCGCCCCCATTCTGCCTCTCTCTCCTCTCTCTCTCTCTCGCTAGTTTCAGCTCACCGGAAGGTCCATCTGGTCAAGGGCCAGGGGTCCGTCGAATCTCACCGGCAATAAGGACAGAGTTTCTTGGGAAAAATCTTGAAAGGAAAAATCTTGCAATAAATAGATGCGCTTTTTGGTTGTACATAAAGTAGGTCGGTTGCCTGTATTAAAAGCTTTGCACCGTTAATATCCGGATGAATTCTGATATTTTGCTGAAGACGTTGTCCGTTTGCGGTTATGATATTTGTGTTCCGGATATTATCCACCACACCGGAAGAAGGGTTCGCTGAAGGTAACGCGTGCGTCACCTCCATACCTTCATAAGAAATTTTTGGCAAAAAATTGTGACCGATCACAGTTTAAATAAAAGTTAAATAACTGAGCCTGCGCGGTAAGAATAACAAAAAGTGTCGACATCTCGATAAGGCCATGCGAAATGTCGACCTGATGTTTGCGCCCACGGTTTATGCTTCTTTCCTTTCCCAGTGTTAATATATATACAGCTGTACCTTAAGCTTTTCCGTGATATAAAATATTTGATCTATTAAGATATTTTCCACTTCCCAATAGTGAGGGAAGGACTACCTAATTAAAGCAACCTGCATAAGCTGATTTCCTTCATTTTTGGCCGCTAGATCCCAATTCATCCACTTCTAATTGCATGGAAGCTCAATTTCTTTTTTTGTTCTTTCCTTTTACGTTATTCTTTCTCGACATCTTTCTAATGGTACTCTCTACCTTACCAAATTAATTTTGCATACTGGGTTATCAATCTACTCAGAATTTTCTCAGTTTATCATCTTTGACAATATCTCTATATATAAATCTTTTCACAGACAGACTTACAGTTTACTCGGTTTATCATCTTTTCTGACATGAAATCTTTTCACCTGACAATCTTACGAGAGATTCAGACAAGTGATTGTTGGGGTTCAGTTCCTGCTTACCCGTCCTGCTTGGTCTATTGCACCAACCCAATAAAAGATCACAGTATATGATTTTTTTAATATCTGTTGATCTTTTATAAAAGTAATCATACTTAAAATCAAAAATGTACTGAGCCCGTACAAACGTTTCTGTTCGCACTTTTGATTTTTAAATTGCAAATCAGTTTTCAAGTCCACTGTAACATTTTTTTGAACGTAGAATAAGAAAAAATATTGGTCTGTAATTTCACGCATTCCATTTCTCACGCTCATCCTTGCGATTTATTTCGTCCCCATAGTTGGAAATCTGGCTGCCCCTTGAGAAAGTTGGTCACCGGCCGACCCCAGAAGCAAAGCCGATATCGCCCGCTTTGCTTCGTACTTCTCAGTGGGGTCCCGTCTCGGGGGTCATGGCATGTGACTTGTGGGCGCCAGTTCGAGGAGTTCGCATCTCCCTGCATCGGCCAATGGCCGGAACGTGGCGGAGCCCACTGCCGCTCAGGCCTGGCGCGTTTCACCGAAACGGCAGCCTTCACTCTCAACTTTCCGGCAGCAGCCCAAGTGCAGACGGCGGTATAGGCGTAGTGCGTCTGAACGATGACGCAGAAAGCAGCACCGCTGACTGCCCTGGCCCTGTGCTAACTGCTACGGCAAGGACACCCCACCTACAGCAGCGCCCATGTGGGCAAGTAGGTAGCCTCGGGCTTGACGGACTGGGACCCAGCGCGGTGCCCGAGAGCAATAGGTGAGCCTAGACGCGTCTGACGGGACAGTAGCCTGGGCCTACCGGTCTGTCCATGGCCAGGTATGGGCGGAGCTGGAATGGCAGCGCTGGACCATGCGTCGGATTCGCTGACGCCTTTTGCAGGGTCCAGAAGCGTGGAGATTGGCGCCGCAACCTTTTCCCCAGATTTTGCCGGATATTATTGCGTTGCAGGACGCTGTCGTAAGCCTCCGCCTCCGGTTGCTTTGCTCCGAAAAAGTTTCGAGGAGAAATTCGAAAGGGAAAAGCGGAGGCATTTCTGCCGTTCCGCCAGATGTTGTCGTCTTGGAAACTGATCGGGTTTGTGTAACCAGAGTCTCAACTCCAACCATGCTCGTATTTGAAGCAGTGAACGTGGCACCATATAATTAAAATACATTTTTAAAAAGTATTTTTTGCACTTATCAGTGTATGTAAATGGAAATGAATTCTTAAAATACCACTAACATAGATATATAAGTTGACTGGTTATCTCTGTGATTAAATTGTCATTTTTTGCTTTTATGTCATATAAAACCGTCTCAAAAGATATGTCCATTATGACATAAGTAGTCAGAAATATACTAATTTTCCTATAATTTTTCTAATCGGACGGGCTCTCATTAGCGGGGTGATTCCCTCGATATGGGATGGCATTGACTTCCATATATATATATATATATATATATATATATATATATATATATATATATATATATATATATATATATATATATATATATATATATATATATAGAGAGAGAGAGAGAGAGAGAGAGAAAAAAAGAAAGAGAGAATGTATATAATAAGGTTTACGTTAACAATTTTAATTGATTATCTAAAATATTAATTACATTTTTAATTACAATTTACATTTTGACTTCTGAAAAAGTAACTATACACATGATACCATATAAATCATTAATCAAGCCAATAATTGCTAAAACTCGGATATCATGACCTTCGTAATAGAATTGAAATAAGGATATAGATTACATATGGTCGCCATCAACTTGCACCATACTTTCATTGTGGAAATACATTTAACAAACCAAATAAAGCGCTCTATTTTTAGGGCAACGTATGAAAAAATATAAAACGATTGGGATCTCAATCTATACATGATATAATTGCTTAAGCAAGTATACTTGATATACTTACTAGATCTCTTCATATGGAATGACACGAAATAGCATGGAGCACAGTGTGAGGAATTAACCTTTTGTGCCGCTTATGTGGCCTGGCTTGGATCCAAGTGTAGGTTCGTACTCAAAACACACATTGTGGACCTAATTTCCCCCCATGTTATGACAAGGGAAAGACAAACTGAACAGTTGAGTTGTCACTGGATTTAGATTTGTCCTCAAGTTTGATCTGCTATAATTTTCTTCTCACGAAAAAAAGAACTCCGGACTCTGGCGACTTGTCGCCATCGTACCGCATTGGCCCGTATCAGTCGATACACATCACAGTTGGTTCATTGCCAAAACTGTTAAAACAATCGAGTTCTCTAAATTTATTTGTGGATTAATTTCAATTTTTTTGGAATAGAGAGTTGGGAGGCATGTGAGACAACATCCCAATATGGACAACATTGGGTAAAAACTTAGAGAGGTCCCCTCCAATCTCATGCAAAGAAGACACCTAGCTTCCACCTTATGGCAAGGGATGCACCTTATAGGTTTCAAAACTTGTGATGTCCTTTCAACTTCGTCGCGACACTCATAAGTGGTCCTTGTGAGCTCATGGAGGAGCCTTATCTCAGGCTTTCTTGTTCCCTTCTTATTGATATAAATGAGTTTCACTATAGAAGAATCAACAGCCTTCCAAATATCGCGCCTCGAACATGAGGTCGCTTATCAGTGACGGAGCTAGAAATTTTTGACTAAAGGGAAACTCTCTAAAAAAAACCAACCAAGAACCTTATGTTTTTAGACTTGTGGAAGAGTTATTGAACTTTTTTAACTAGTAGTAGAGGTAGAAATTTTGGTTTGAAGGAAACGATTTTTCAAATGTTTCCATACTTTATCGGGCAACAATATCTAAAAGAGCAAAGAAAATTTACAGGGCTAGTGTGGGCAACCTCCTATCCTATGATCTTTGCTATTCGAGAAACACTGCAGAATGGATGCTTCACGTTAATGCGGAGAGTCCATTGTTTTGTTCCACTCCAGGAACGCCCAAAATATAACTTCATGATCTTTGTATTCTAGGAACGAGATACAAAAAATCTTCTTGGGGCCGTTTGATAATAGGAATGCTAACACAATGTTTCATAATCAGTTGAAGGTTAGAACATTACATGGATCTATCATTATTTTTTGGTTCAATTCATGAAACATTGCGTTACTGTTCCTGTTGGCAAACACCCTCTCTCTGGTGACTACATGGAGAAAAATAGCCTCAGTTTCATTGTTTTCTTCATAGTTATATTCATGAAACATTGTGTGAGTGTTCTTGTTACCGAACACCTGCTCAATGATTAAGTGGAGATAAAGTAGACTCTGTTCCATTATTTTTTCATCATAGTTACCATCAAACTTGCTTGCTTTTTCTAAACTTAGTTTCGTCCTTCTCACCTTTCGTTTTGAAACTTACCAGTTAGCTTAATGTAGCGTTTTGCGAAACATTTTCTTTCCAGATTTCACTTTTCCCAGTGCTTCCATTCATAGTGAGCATGTTTTCGGCACTAAACGTATTTCTTTTAAGCACCAAAAACCAACGGTACTGTGCCAATTATTTTCAGTGTGACTAAAACTTCGGATAAACATAACAAGGTCTATGGCTTTCTGTTTTAGATAACTTTTCATGTACTGTGCTTGTGGAGCCTAATTAAATGAAATAATGAATTTTTTAAGGGAAGAGGTCATAATTGGATAAATATTTGTCAGTTGTACTTCATTACAGTAACTTTTGCTTCTCTGTTCCCCCCTTGGGATATAGTTAACGACCATATTCTTGGTGAGCAGGAAGGAGCTCCTAGTTCTATGTTCAACTTGTTTGTAGATTCTAACTTGTTCAATTTGTCCATTGGTCATGCCTAAAAAGTCCAAACAATAAGATGGTCAGACAGTTCTCTTAATGGCTGTTTGTAATGAGGAACATTGCAAGTGTTCCATGAAGCCGTCTCAAATATTGGGGCAGATTCATGGAACTCCTTTTTAAGTAGCTTTGAATCTACCTCAATTATTGAGGTAGATTCATAAAACGCTCAGACAATGTTTCTCATGTCAAACGGCCCCTTGGACACTATTTCTATTTAGAGAGTGGGCAAAATCGGGGTTGAATGAAATTATCATCAATCAGTTCTTGGGATATCCCAGACTACTGAGGTCAGGATGAAGCAAACACATCAAAAGACATGCCAATGATTTTTCTTTATCTGTAATCCAACTATGCGGATTGGGAAATACTTGTTACAGCAGCCACTTTTCAGGCTTAGATACAAAAAGTGAAAGGATTTTATGACACCAAAAATTTACAGCTGAAAATGAAGACCTTTATGAACTCAACTTGAAACAGAAGCCTGCTATGTAATAAATAACTAGTCACAAACATAATTGCATATTGAGAAGATGTTAAAAACATGTCTATAACCATATCAAGTTAAAGCGAAACTCTCTGAAAAAACCTATAAGCAATGGCCGAGGGGCATCCAGAACCTATGTTTTTAGACTTGTGGAGGAGTTATTGAACTTTTTTAACTAGTAGTAGAGGTAGAAATTTTGGTTTGAAGGAAACAATTTTTCAAATATTTTCATACTTTATCGGGCAACAATATCTAAAAGAGCAAAGAAAATTTACAGGGCTAGTGTGGGCAACCTCCTATCCTATGATCTTTGCTATTCGAGAAACACTGCAGAATGGATGCTTCCCGTTAATGGGGAGAGTCCATTGTTTTGTTCCACTCCAGGAACGCCCAAAATATAACTTCATGATTTTTTGTATTCTAGGAACGAGATACAAAAACTCTTCTTGGGGCCGTTTGATAATAGGGATGCTAACACAATGTTTCATAATCAGTTGAAGGTTAGAATATTACATGGATCTGTCATTATTTTTTGGTTCAATTCATGAAACATTGTGTTACTGTTCCTGTTGCCAAACACCCTCTCTAGTGACTACATGGAGATAAATAGCCTCAGTTTCATTGTTTTCTTCGTAGTTATATTCATGAAACATTGTGTTAGTGTTCTTGTTACCGAACACCTGCTCAACGATTAAGTGGAGATAAAGTAGACTCTGTTCCATTATTTTTTCATCGTAGTTACCATCAAACTTGCTTGCTTTTTCTAAATTTAGTTTCGTCCTTCTCACCTTTCGTTTTGAAACTTACCAGTTAGCTTAATGTAGTGTTTTGCGAAACATTTCTTTCCAGATTTCACTTTTCCCAGTGCTTCCATTCATAGTGAGTATGTTTTCGGCACTAAACGTATTTCTTTTAAGCACCAAAAACCAACGGTACTGTGCCAATTATTGTCAGTGTGACTAAAACTTCGGATAAACATAACGAGGTGTATGGCTTTCTGTTTTAGATAGCTTTTCATGTACTGTGCTTGTGGAGCCTAATTAAATGAAATAATGAATTTTTCAAGGGAAGAGATCATAATTGGATAAATATTTGTCAGTTGTACTTCATTACAGTAACTTTTTCTTCTATGTTCCCCCCTTCGGATATAGTTAACGACCATATTCTTGGTGAGCAGGAAGGAGCTCCTAGTTCTATGTTCAGCTTGTTTGTAGATTCTAACTTGTTCAATTTGTCCATTGGTCCTGCCTAAAAGGTCCACACAATAAGATGGTCAGACAGTTCTCTTAATGGCCGTTTGGAATGATGAACATTGCAAGTGTTCCATGAAGCCATCTCAAATATTAGGGCACATTCATGGAACTCTTTTTTAAGTAGTTTTGAATCTACCTCAATATTTGAGGTAGATTCATAAAACGCTCACACAATGTTTCTCATGTCAAACGGCCCCTTCGACACTATTTTTATTTAGAGAGTGAACAAAATCGGGGTTGAATGAAATTATCATCAATTAGTTCTTGGGATATCCCAGACAACTGAGGTCAGGATGAAGCAGAACACCTCAAAAGACATGCCAATGATTTTTCTTTTTTGTAATCTGACCATGCGGATTGTGTAATACTTGTTACAGCAGCCACTTTTCAGGCTTAGATACAAAAACTAAAGGCTTTTATGACACCAAAAATTTACAGCTGAAAATGAAGACCTTTATGTATTCAACTTGAAACAGAAGCCTGCTCTGTAATAAATAACTAGTCACAAACACAATTGCATATTGAGAAGATGTTAAAAACATGTCTATATGTAAAATTTGAAAGCGTCTTGTCTTATCCCTAATCTAAGTTGTCGTCGATATACCAATTTCTCATGTTTTTGGCAACGGTTTGTTCATACATATTTTGATAGTTACTGCTGTTGACATAGTAAAAGTTAAGAACATGTCTCTAAGCGCATAATTTGCTGGGTCGGGACTCTCCTTCACATAAACTTGTCTGCGATATAAGCCAATTCGTCAGTTTTCGGTAATGCTTTCGGCAAACTACTTTGCCGACCATAGCTGTTCTGGACTCTGCCGTTTTCGGAGTAGCTCTATTTATCGATCGAAGAGCAAGAAAGAGTTCGACAGATCACTACTGGTATATATACGGAAGCCGAAAAGATGAGATGTTACTTGACAATTCTCTTATGAATCTGCAACAGTAACATACTGTTGTTGTTGTCAAATGGGCCCTTAAGGTTGGTAGATGCGTCTGACTTTCATGGGATTTTGATGAAGACTACCCACCATGTTAAACCTCTTGTCTTCTGCTTATATTGCCACGTTAAACCTCTAGCCTTCTCTTGCATTTTCGTAACCCCAAAAGCGCAAAAGGACTACAGAGACACAGTTTCTTCATTTTCTTAGTGAATAGGCTTTCCCATGGGAAACAAGTTCACAACTAGTTCCCCCACGAAAGCGTTTTCCTAACACAAAAATACGTGATCTTTTCTCGAATGCTTTTCCCTTTTTTCGCAAGGAAAACATTTTCTTGTCTCCCCTTTGAGAACTATTTTCCCACTCGATGATTTGTCTGAAACGTTCCCCCATTTTGAAAGTTCGATCCCTTTAATCTGGGCCGATTGGAGACGATGAAGAAGTACAAGTAAGAAAAAAGAAGGCTGATTTTTGCATGGATCCAAACTTCCTCTGACCCCCAGTTCGTGGATTCCATAATCCACATCGATCCTTCAAACTTTTTTTTTTGCTTCTGCACGTCGGTACGACGTATATCTTGGCTTCCTTCTTTATTTCGTGAAATGCATCCTTAGATTAGCCACCTGGATTGAGAAAAAATGATAAAAGAAAATCCCATCGAATGTCCCATAGGTAGTAGTTTCATTGGAACTTCTTAGCATGGATATCGACGCCAGTGAGTATACAAATTCTTGGAAATTCAATGCAAGGTCAAAATGTCCCCCTTGTTCAAAACTTAGGTAGAAAACAGTACACCCGTCAACTAAAGCATTGTATTTGTACGGTTTACAGTTCAGAGAAGTAGCGGTCAAAGAAAAATCGAATTGATGGCCGAACTCTTCTGCACCAAATGTGATGGGTCCAAATATGTTTGTCTACTTTTAAAACTTTTTGATGTTTAAAATAAATTTTTTCTTGCCATGCATATAAAATGCATTCTACTATTTTGTTCCAGTAGTTTTCTGATAAACTGATATGCAATTTTAGATCAGGTAGACCAAATTACATGGGATCTCTCTCTCTCTTCACAAGGAAGAAATGTGTCATTATGTAAATTAACAACAGCGATTATTCAGATCCTTATTATTTATGAATGATTAGGAGAATATAATTTATAATAAAAAGTCCACCTCAAGATGTCAATTATAATTAAATAAAACTTCGACTTGCACCGGCCCCAACCAGATTTATGCTTATCATCTTGCTTGATGTTATTCTAATCAAATCACTTACGTTAGAAAACCAGAAGATTATCCTTCAATCAGACCATGTGAAGAAACTATTGAAACATGAAAAAGGTGCAAATCATTAAGAAAACGTACGCGATGAAAACATTATCCTCAACATAACAATGTCTCAGAAAATTAAAGTAGATTTAAAATAGACAGCTGGTGACGTAATTGAGACACACAAAGCAAGCAATTAATCTTTTGTTTGACACTATCATTTGTGTTCAAATGTGAATATAAAAAAAGCATTCGACTTGAATGTGTTATGTACGATTGAATTTGATCATGCGAATCTGAACTACATCATCTGCATTTTAATAATATCGTCCTTATAATATCATTCTTTTAATGCAAAAAGATGTTCAACAAAACACAAAGGAAAAAGAAAAAGACATCCTCGTTGCCATTAACTTTGAAATACTTTAAAACCAACTTGTATATATGTCAGATTTTTAAGTAGTTTAGGGATGAATTGCCAGCAGATCAACCATATTAAGTCCGTCAGATTTAGTTAAAGCGATTTCTATCTATGAAACAATTTAGAATCATTGAGAATCTCAAATTTACGGATTTTAAGTCAGATCTCCCTCTCATCCATCTTCAAACTGATTTTGGCCATAAAATGAGGATTTCAAATCCTAAAATCAGGTGTTTGTTTACACCATGAGTCTCACATAAAAGGGATCATAGATCAGCCTCAGATCTAAGATCCAAAGCTATCAAATATTCTGTGAGAGCAACTTTATTCCAGTATGTGTGTCAGTTTTGGGATGCATGATTGGATGAGACGAGAGAGACGTCCTGTGTATTGATCCTTATTCAGTATCTTTTATCGAATCAATCACTTAAATCACACGATACCATCATTTCAATGTAATGAAATCTTTTGCAGAAAATGAGAGAGAGAGAGAGAGAGAGAGAATTTGATGATTTCTAAGACAATGTTGATAGCAATGAATTATCGAGATTTGAATATTTTAAGACCTTATTGAGAGGAACGCGTATTCATTGAAGGACAAATTGATGGAGGAGTGGTCAACTTGGCAGCGTGAAAGAGACGGACTTAAAAAGGGGTTACGATGAGAAGGATGATGATGGAGAAAACAATGGCACGTGAAAAAAGCAGAAAGGCGATCGGTGGGGAGAAGAAGAGGACCACAGCACAGAAGCGAGTGAAGAACAGGAAAGAGACGGCTGGCCAAATAATGAGCCTTTTTTGGACGTCACTACAATTCATAATCCATTCCATATATATATATATATATATATATATATATATATATATATATATATATATATATATATATATATATATATATATATATATATATATATATATATAGAGAGAGAGAGAGAGAGAGAGAAAGAGAGAGAGAGAGAGAGAGAGAGAGAGAAAGAAAGAAAGAAATATGTGTAATTGGTTTAGTAATAGTAGTATGCTGTGTTCATTTCAAACATTTAGTTAACTGATTAATCGGGGCAATGCATCGAACTCCCTCCCCTACTAAACATCAATGACAGTGCTTTACTGAACATCAATGATTGAAGGAACAAACCCACTCACTGATTACTTGGGGTTGTTTGTTCTTAACCAGAAACTATTTCTAACGACACCAAATGCAACTTCATGGAGCTGTGCAGCCATGGTTCAGTCCACTTTCAGGTCCATTTATATGGGATGTCTCTTTGGACTTGACCCACAGCTAGAGATGTCAACCGATCAGATATACCTTCAATCATATTCATTTTTTTGATATTCATATATTTGGAGTTGAGTTCTGATTCAAATAGGAATAAAGAAAAGTCATATCCAAATCCGAAACCCAATTTTACAATCTAAATCTGATCTAAATCCAATTTTTATATTCATATCCGAATTTGAATTTTGAACCAGATTTTGCCCATTTTTAAAATGTAATAGCATTAGGTGTAGGATATTTGTCCAAAAATGAATCCGATCGGATATTTATGTATATCTGAATCCGATTCTGAATCCAATCGGATGAATAAACCCGAATCTGATTTCTTAATCGGATGTTAAATTTTTTTCTATATCCGATTTTTTCACATCCCCAAAACCCTTGTGTTCCTTTCTAGCTCCCGCATCAGGAACTCAAATGTCTAATGAAATTAAGCTATTTAATGGTCCATCAGCTAAAAACTTTTCGCTCTACCACTACCTCTTTTACCATGTTTGTACAAGCATGGAACACTAGCGGAGCGAGAAATTTTGATTGAAGGGACACTAATTCAACTTTAATGCTTTTATATATATATATATATATATATATATATATATATATATATATATATATATATATATATATATATATATATATATAATGTACTGGCACTCTGATTCACTGGCCCATCCAATCAAACAAGACATTAAACTTATAATTTAACACTGCAACAAGCCTCCCCATTAGTTGTTGATCACGATTATCCGTATTATTTAGTAAGCAATCGACCAAACATCAACATTAGTTATGCATGACATGGTACATGTTCACTTCCAAGGATTCGTGAATCGAGCCGAGAAGGTACATTTGCTAGACCCAGCCGATGCCAAGTATGCTTCATGTAAATTGAATCAAGCCACAGCGCAAGCCAATAAGAACTCACCTCAAAATAAGAACGTGTAAGTGGCAACAGATTTGGACACAAGTTCATGATCATTCTTTCTTCAAAATGAGCCAAGGAAATCAGCCAACGTCTATAACTTATCATACCAGCCAACCTATGTAGTGTGCGGCTTGGGAGCGTCGCATGTGACCATGTAAGTGGTATTTTAGTGTTTTAGAAAAAGAAACTTATTTTTCCTTCCCTTTGTCTTAAAAGTTTTTTTTTTTTTTTTGCTCGACGGTCTAGCATAGTTGGTCAGACGAGCAGGCTCGTAAAAGTCTTGTCGACAATCGCTTCCTGTAAGTGCTACTCCTCTAAATGCAAGACACTCCAGTGATGGGTGTCATTCTTGCTATCTAAGTCCCAAATGGGGATGTCCATATATCTGATTTAAATCAGATATCCGACTGATCCAATCTGAAAAAAATTGGATATGGAAAAAAAATTAATATCCGATTAGGAATTCGGATCAGATTCAGATTCAGATATACATAAATATCCGATCGAATTCGGATACGGATTCAGATATCATGTATTTAATGCTATTAAATTTTGGAAATTGGCAAAATCCAGTTCAAAATTCAGATTTGGATTGTAAAATCAGATTCTAGATTTAGATTCGGACACTACTTTTCTTTATTTGAATTTGAATATGAATATGTGAACACCCGCAAAAAGCGGATATGATTAAGGATATATCATATCTGAATCTGTTCTCATCCCTAGTCCGAAACAACCCTAGATGCTGAGACTGAGAGTTAGGAAAAATGGGGAGAGCTTCAGCATGGTATCTTGGGAATGAACAAATAATCTTCTCCATCACATATTCAAGCCCACAACAAAAGAATCATCCTGCTTTTAGAACTTTTGACCTACCACGACTTGGAGCCTTCTAAGTTCAAGATCTCACATGGCCTTGTTTCGAACTTTGAAATTTATTTAGAAGAACACATCAACCCGAAGCATGCAAGTTCACGATCTCATGGCCTTGTTTAGAACTACGAACTTTATTTACATTAAAACAACCATGAAATCCTGGGATTCCCTTGTAGCTTGAGAAATTTTGATTCACATACCAACTCATAGGACCAAACTAATTTTCACCCTCACCTGCACATTAATGTAGATTGAAGTTTATTCCACTCAAGTGGTGTCCTATCAGATACAAAGGAGCACCTTTCTTTCCAAGGGTCTGATCTTAGATTTTGAGGAAAGAAGCGTGCTTCATTCCTTTTCCAATCTTTTGATTGGATTCCACGGTCTCTAAATTCCCACCCACTTGCATGGTCTTGGAGTTTGTGTAGCTTCGGGCTCAACCTACCACCCATATTATTATTCCCCTAGGGAGAAGGGAGAATATGTCAAAGTATTGAAAGGTATATTTGTTTCGAGATTTTCTTTTCTCTCTTGGTTGGTAGCTGTCACGTGCCAAGGAATGAAACGAAGGATTTTTATGCTGCAATTGTGAAAATATTGGTCATTTCTCAGAAAAAAAAAAAGTCTTTTGTACGCCTTCTTCATGGTGATTAAAGTTGAAGAAATGAAGTTGTTGTCTTCACTCGCTAATATCATGTAACTCATGTTCAATGTTTTTACTTGTTTTTTTTTATGATATAATCATATAATGTAGATATATGTGTATATCTTTACTGTCAACAGATCAGTAACCATTAAATGCGACAAAAACAGGAGATGAGATAAAAAGTCGTTCTCTTTTAGTATATTTTTCGCCTTTCATTTTAAGTAACTAACTTGCTGACCCGTTTACGTGCGTTTTAGTTGTTCATTTTATGCTTATTCAATGGCTTAGAACTGGTTGATACAATTGAATGTAACAACTGCATATGCATAATTGTTGTAACATGAATATTGATGTGCTCCACTATGAGTCATCTAATCAACATTATTAGATGTTTAACTTAGCTAGTAGCGCAAGAGACCGGCATTGGGTACGTATGTCTCGTGTTTGATTCTCTTGACTGCTACTTTTCTGATATAGTTAAGAGATAGCTTTGTGACGGTATTGTTGGTTGTCCCCCCCTTTGCAATAGTGCTCATAACACATATGCCCCAGAAATTAATTTGACCTTTCAGAAAAGACAGCACCACTCGGGCTAAAGTATGAAATCAGCATCAAGTAGGCAAGTTGGAGAGGGAGCGCTTCCTTGCAATTTCCATTTGTATGTTGTTGCCAGATTCTTACTTATCTATTAGAGAATGGGCCTAACAGGTGCACTTGTTGATCCATATATGGGGATCTTAGTGGCCGTGGGTTGCACTCGTGATGGGGACCAACCTAATCGGATTCTAGCATAATCGAATCTGGAGTCCAATGGGGATCAAGTAGCGTTGGAATCAAACGCAAGTAGATTTAATCCGGGTTTTGCATGTATCAAGTTTTGGATTGTTCTTGGAAAGAAAACTTGATATCATCCTTAGAACAAATTTCCAATCCAGTTTTGAATATTCTCATACATAAATCCTAAGATCTTCAATTTAAACAAACTGAAGATCTCTGTAACCTGGATCTTAAATCCATGTTACACGTTAGAAACCATGCGTGAATCTTAAATCCATGTTACATGTTCGAAACCATGGATTGAAGGCCAGATTCGGGGAGGGAAGGGGTCCGACCTTAAATCCATGAAACCCTAGAGCTCTCATATCACTGCAGCGGTGAAACAAACACACTCTGAAGGTGTGTATGGTAGACTTCTATCTCATGCTGATCTAAGGAAAAGAAATGCAGCCTTGAGAGCTGCTTTTTTATCATAAACTTAAGTATGAGACTCATCTTTCTGCTTCTGATGATGTTGCCTTAACTTTTCAACACCCTGCCTCTCGTTTAGCTCTAATGAGCAGCAGTGCGTATGCATATGATCTTCATAACCAAAACATTATAAATTCATATAAAAATGGAATTGTTTGTCAGTGCGGTAAAGATTTTATAAGAATGTATTAATCATTAATTAGAAAATTTTTAGATCATAAACTTAATTTTTAGGACCAAAAGATATGTTTCTGTGTTGATTTTTACTGTTTTAGATATGAAAAAGACAATATACGATCATTAGTTTTAAACTAAAACGTGACTGGTGAACCAATCGATTGGTACTACCCATTTCATCTATACACACGAAAGAGATTTTTATGTGTCCTAACAATGTTGTTTCCTAGATTATTTTTTATTTAATGACGCGTTTTATTAAGCATTGAATGAAGATAAATATAAAAATAATGTTGCTTGTCTATTCACCATTTACTAGTTTCTAACCAGTTTTTAGGCATTCAATTGGATATACAATATATACTACTGAAAACAGTTTTTTAAATGCGACCTGTAAATAAGATTTTAATAAACTTAAGATTGACGGTCTGATATTTTCAATTCACAAAATATTGATGTAAAAATGGGTTTATTTTTTATGTTCTTTTTAACAAAGGAAGGGAGACGTCTCCCAGCAAAGTTGTATGGGATGTAGAAATATGTTTTTATAGTATTTTTTTGTAGTTCCTTTAATCCTTCAACATTTTACCCATCTAGAAGTCTCTATCTTCTGTTTGTATATATATATATATGTATATATACATACTTGGACAATGATAAAAAAGGTTTTTAAACATCAAAAGCTATGTATTGATTGGAAGTCGTGTGGAGTTGTATCCACTCCAGCCAAAAATAGCAAAACTTTCTTGCTCAAAGGGATTCGCATATTTCTCTTTATCTTTTACTCTTCTCACTTTTCTCATTTTCTTTTTTTTAGCTTTCTCAAAGCTCCCTTTGTTCCCTAGTAACCCCAGCTAGCCCATAGTAAGGGGCCCAAAATTTTGAAAGATAAAAATTTTACTAATTAATACTTTTAAAAATCTTAATTTGGCCCAATAAAAAAGATTAATGGACAAACAAGTTAAATCATGTGGCGATGATCCTTAAGCAATAAAATATGACACCGCCCACTTTAGGTCTTCTTTTGTTGGCATGATGTTGGGAACAAACATATTATCCGCGATTAAAATATTTCAATACATTAAGTTAGATCTATATTCATATTAGGGGTCGCCATTTGATCCAGATCAGATGAAGTGAAGCTCAATCGAATCCTTTTGCAATCTGCATTTACGTGCATTCTAGACGTCATTTCTCCATTTCCACGTGAGATGCTAATGGTTTAGTGTAGGATCTGACTTCTTGGTTTCGGGAGACCAAGGTAAACCTACCTCATGCAAAGGGTCGAAGCTTCCGCCCAATCCCTTGTTCTCGTGCTTAAGTTTGAATTTAAATCCAAATCTGGGCCGATTATTGATTGAATTCAAGCACAGACAGGTTCTTCTTACTCGATCTGGCGATTGTCCAGTTTTCACGCACATCCAGATCTAATTTTATGTAAAAAATCAAACTTAGATTTTTTTTTTTTTCCAAACTACATCTGATTATTTTAATCTGATGTTTTAAGATTCCAAATCTAGGCGTGTCTTTGGGACGACTACTTAATTTGGGTCCAAAAGTGCTCCGACCAAATCCAGTGCAGTTAGTACCAAATCTTGGCCAAATGTCTATCCAAATCCAAATTAAATCCAAACCACAATTTTTCATGCATGCACACACTCTGACACAAACACAACTTCAATGGTTTCAAATAACGTTAGCCCTAAAATGAAAAGCTGGTCTTCATATTATGTCTATTCGGCATGTTTTCTAGTGCTTTAAGCAGTTTTTAATCAATTTAATCATATAGATACGTATGAATCATATGAAAATGCAAAAGTGAAAAAAATATAAGGAAATTAACTTGATGTATAAATTGAATCCTATGAGCTGAGGCAACTAAGACGGTCAACTTTTAAACTTACAACATCTGATTTTAGCCATATAAATTTTAACTTTTTCCATATATCTATATTGTTAATTTTTGGATGAGCATGGGCAAGCCACCACCCACCAGATAGCTAAATCTCTCATCCAACTTCTTTTCCCCGTAAAGGTTGTTTTGCTCCAATAACACTGTTACTATCCCATGAATCTATCCTGAAAAATATGGTAAATTCATAGAACACCATAACAAGTGTTTTATGAATCAGCACCATTTTTCGGGTCCGATTCGTCCGACAATACAAGTTATTGTTGTCAAACAATCTCTTATAGGGTATAGAGCTTGTTTTGAGTCAAACGAGATGTCATTCCCTAAGCGCTTCAACTTGCACAGCCCCCCACCCCCCTTCTCCTTCTTTTCTTTTTTTTAGCACGGGAGGTTGACACCCATAACGCTTGAAATGGAGACTGGCCGCCTACCAACTCGCATAAAGCAGAATTTTTGTTGGATCTCAGATTTGCATTGGATTCACTTGAAAATTTTGGTACCATGTCCAAAATCCATATATTATTTTGATCAAATTTTACCAGATCCAAATTTAGGTTCCTAATTCCGACCCATTAGCAGCATCCCCAGCTACTCTTTTATGGAGAGAGAGAGAGAGAGAGAGAGAGAGAGAGAGAGAGAGAGAGAGAGAGAGAGAGGTGCTAGTGAGATAGTGCGGTTGTCGGTGGGTAGAGTTATTGGGCACACCAAAACTAATAATTCTTCCAACTATTCCACTTGCAAGTTGCAGTGCTCGATTTAATGGGCCCATTGCATGTTTCTAAAAGTATTTCGGATGTAGCAGTTACAACTAAACAAAATAAATTGAAATTAAAAAATAAAATCATCCAGAAAAAATGAATAAATTAAAAGAAATTCAGCTTCTTCTTCACTCCTGAGAATGTGAATGCGTAACTATAATTTGTTGAAACTCGGCGGCAACCCACATGCGGTTTGTGCAGGCAGTTGCCCACACTGTCCCATACAATTCATTTATTTATATGTTAGGTTGCCCCGACTATTTGCTTATTTATATGTTGGTGCCGCTCAAATAATTATTTACTTATTTATATATATGGTGTCATTCAATTGTTGTTTTTCGGGTTTAAAGCTTTTTAAATTACGGCTCCTTGGTCTAAAATTTCCGCTCACAACTAAATTTTTCCACATATGACTTTTGCTTGAGTTGAAGACACAATTTAAAAAAAAAAAAAAAATCTAAACTTCTATCTCTAGAAATATGTGATATACTTCTTATTGTATGACAATATTTTAATTGGGAAGTTGTGATTTATATCTCAATTGAGAATTTAATGATCATCTCTGCTCTTTTGAGCCATATTGAAGCTTTACCCTCATTAGCAGAACTGGTTAGCTAGCAGGTGTGAGGTTGCCAAAGGAAGAAGTATTATTTTGAGGTAAAGGTTTCACTCTTATTGGTAGGAGAGTTTGAGACTGGGTTTTCCTTTTCTAGCTTCAAATTTCTTTTGTTTTTTTTCTTGTGACATAAGAAAACTGCACTCAAGCCGAGAAACTTAGCGGTTGGGAAAATAAAATCCAAAGTTTGGTTAACCCCTTGCCTGCGTGAGATATACCTGTTTCCTACCATATGTAGAAATTTGATGTTTGCGGGCACCAAACCAACAACCGCTCTCGTACCAGCCGCTACCCAATCCATCTATAGTAAGTCATGATAATGAGCATAATGCCAATGCATAGTTTCCGTTCCATTAGCCCGATCAGCTATATTATGTCCCTCAAAAAAGTTTGAAAATCAAACCTTAAAATTTTTTTATAAAGAAAAATTATGATCAATCTTTTCCACAACTGTTTTCTAAAGCAGCTGCGTGCTGCGAGCATATTGGAACTCTCATCGATGTCTTCTTTAATTGCTTCTGCGGGTTTGTTTTTTTTTTACTGTTCTTATGATCTTATCAGTTAGAAAAGAGTTGAATTTACCGCTGCTCCCTAGATGGTTCAAGTGTCTCTTCAACGTGCTCACGCAAAATAAGAAAAACATTCTCTTGGAGAACTGATAGGTTGGCTCCAAACCTCCAAAAAAATATGGACTTTGACTTATTTTCTAACAAGTCCATACATACACATATATTTACTCATTAGTACTCTTTTCCTAAAAATGCATACTCAACACCCTCTCCCACATAGTTGGTCAGGTTTAGTAGGGCAAGGACTGATCAGGTTCAGTATGGTAAGGACTTGTGTTATCATTTTGATTTTTATGGATGCTATATTTTTAAGTCTATAAAATGGAATGCAGTATCAAATGAATATACTAATAGCCCAGCATTAGCCAAACAACCCCTTCCGACCCAATTGCATATACATGCTAGAACCTATATCTGCTTACGACAGATTAGGCAGAGTATCGAGTCGAGTATCTCCTCGACACCGATTAGCAGTTGAACGCATACCCTGGAAAGAAAGCCGTGCACAAGCCGCCCAACTGCTTCCTTAATTAATGCTGTCGAGTTGTATTAAAAGCATGTAATAATAAATGCTGTGGAGTTGTATTAAAACAATGTAATGGCAGATATATTAATAAAGTTGTAAGAGTAGTAAATTTTCTTCTTCTTTTTTGTACTTAATTTTACTGTGAGCAGCAGGGCTCGACTTAAACCCTGAAGTAGTGGGTAATGCAATTAGGAATGTTAATGAACTGAATCCTGACTGGATCTGACAAATTATTTTAAATACGTTAGGTATGAGAAAAAATGTAACATCCAATTAAGGTACCAAATCGGATCAAGTCCCAAGAAACGACATTCCATCTTATTTGAACTTGGTCTTAAATAATTTTTTTTTTTTTGAATAATAAACGTCAATATTGCTAGTTGAAATTCCTATATTCAGTACCTGTATATTTTGGAAGTGGGTTTTTATTATATATATATATATATATATATGTGTGTGTGTGTGTGTATGGAATAAAACTTTATTGACATATTTGCAATTGAATTCAAATCCAAATATTTAACAAATATTAACTCTTTTTTGAAATTTTTAATATCAAAATATTTTCAAACATGACCGAAATAGGGAGAGTAACGTGTAACTTACAAAGCGGGGGCAGAATGGCTCGTGTTTGCATCCACCAAAACAGGCGCTCCGTGCAAAACACAGAAAAACGTGCCGTTTCGTAAATGTAGCCTTCCGGTTCCGTAACGACATAAAATGTATTGAAGGAGGCACAAGATCGTGGTGAGATATGTCTGATATCCTCAAGATTTGAGATCTATGAATTTAAAATTTGAGATCTATGAATTTAAAATCAGACACAGAGTCTCTAACATCAGAACCATATATATGAGAAACTATATCAATCAAACCGTACCTCTTAAGGTTGCTACTATTTTATCAATTTTTTCAGGAGGGAAACTCTAAGACAACCTTTTCAAAGCTTCATACCTTTCTTTATGTATATATTTCAAATTTTAAAGGTAGTAACTGGCTAGGCCCTTTGCCTCGGACAGTGGGCTATGTTTTCTTTACCCGTTCAAAAAGTAAAAAGAAACATGCCAATGCAGCAAAAAGTAATATATTATATTCTTCACCAGTCCAATCTTTTTACCCGATCAGCAATCTTTCAAAATCCATTGAAAGTCTCACGATCGAATATCGGATTGGTTGGTTACTTCTCTGACCCCCTCTCAACTGCATGCTGATATATATATATATATATATATATATATATATATATATATATATATATATATATATATATATATATATATATATATATATATATATATATATATATATATAGAGAGAGAGAGAGAGTTGATAATGGAGAGGTTTGTTGGATCAGTTGTTTCCAATTCTTTTTCCCTTTTTGGAACCCAAAAGTCTCCTTGATTCAAGGACATGATGAATTAAATTAGATTAAATTTGCTTATCTTGGGAGCAAGCCAACAACCTTTAGCACTCGTTATAGTTTGGGGGCAAGTCAACAACTCTCTCCAAGCAGAAGGGAAAAAAAAATTGGAAGAAGTGTACAACTTCTTATTTATTTACAGGAAAGCAGACTATTAACTCGGTTTATTACTTTTTACTACATATGATCTTAAGAGTCATTTGGAACAGAAAAAGTACTAAGTCAGCCAGTTTTTTGTTTAAAATGTGCTTTTCGAACCATCAGAAAACAATTCTATGACATTAATATATATATATATATATATATATATATATATATATATATATATATATATATATATAATATTGTTCAAGTCAATATTTTGTAAGAGCATGTAGGCGATCTGCTTGCCCTATGTTAGAAAAGTAGCAGGTAAGCCAACATACGAAGAACCTGTCACACACTCAGAAATGAAATGACTTGAGACGGAAGAGAACTCATGGTACATGCAACTAGGAAGATGAGACGATACTTGATAATGACTATGCCCAAATGATGCTAGACACGATCCATTACTTCAGGGCCACTGAAAGTTTGACTATGATCTTGGAACCACAAACATTTGTTTTTCAAGTTTAAGAAATTGAAACATGGCATAATGATGAAGTGTCTAATGGACCCAAGTTTGCATGTGAGGATCATTTTAGCTTCATCATGTTCATGTCATGCCAAATGTATATACCTGAAAACCCTAACCCTAATCTTTGTTATTATATACAAAGCGTGCATGTAGTTGATTAAAAGTAAGAATATTGTAGTAAGAGGTAGATAACAAAATAGTTCTAATAGATTAGTTTGATAATAAGCCAAGCCTTACATGCATAATACATGTTTGTTTTCATTGATGTGCAAAGTCTTGTCGTCAGTTTGATTCTTATAGCTGCTGCACCTTTGAATTGCCAATGATAGATATACGACACTTTAGTTGACATGTGCCAGAAAAAATGGAAAATAAGAGTAGCTTTGGCCTCTTCAAAAGAGAGAAAAATTAGTAAAAGAGACTCATAAACGGAAACTAGATTTTCAAGTCTGGTTTCTTGTATTGGACTTTACTTTTCTACGATGACAAAAGAAACATATCCTTATGATGACAATAGAAACCTATCGCCATGATTTATGTACGTTAATTCCAATGAATGAACAACAACGCCCATGGATCTCAGGTCCCGGGGGATCTAAAATCAACAATGGCCGACATCTACAGTTTCAACAAATTGTGGATCTCAAATCCACACTAGATTGTAAAAAAAACATGGATTTGAATTCCGAAGGGAAAAGAGAGGGTGGGGATTAGACCTTAAAACTATGGACCTGTGATCCGCAGTAAACAACGGATTTCAGATCCACAGTAATCAAACACGACCAGAATCTACGCATGTTTTGAAGTCAGAATGGTCACAAAGGACATGTCTAGAGACAATGGATATTGGCCTAAACATTTATTATGGTGTATATTTCATTTAGAATGGTACGTGCAGAAGGTTTCCCCCAGAAAAAATTTCTCTCGGTTTGCTGAACAATTTGTACATCACGATGGAGAGATTACGTTAATTTGTATTATTTTTCCATATCAAGGATGTCTTGATTATGATGGCTAAGAAGGGAACCCATCTTTTAGGCGTATTTTCATCTTTTTATCAATAAAGTTACTTTTTCAGACTTCATTTTTGTTATTAAAGAGACATATGAATCTGCCAAATACTTTTGGGATTCACGCTCATTAAAGGGTTTAATTTTGTTAATCGTAGTTCTCGGGCCTAGCCAGGCTGCCTACAACCCCAGCCTCAAGCCTGGCCCAATCTTATGAGAATAAAAATTATATTTTAAAATATAATTTAATATATACATATAATAATTGTAATAAAATATATAATTGTATGTATTTAAATAAAATAATATTAAAAATAAAATTATTGGACCCACCTAACTGGCCCCATAATTTAAATATTTGATTGAGTGAGAATTCAAGAAGTTATGTTCGCTAAGAAAACTTATTTTTGATTCGATTAGTATTCGGATGCAGATACCGTGTACACTTTTTCTTAGAAACAAGCAAACATCTTGACGGACATCCAAACCTGATTATGTGTAAAAATGAGGATCTAGCTTTCGTTGAATTGAAAAACATAGGAATAATATAACATGGTGACGATAATATCAGATTTTAGTTTGATCGGTTGCCATTTTTATTCTTAAGCGGTATAATATGGAAAATGTATGTAATCTAAACCTATCTTTTAAAAAAGGTTTGAACTTATCACTAAGGGACTTGGTACAATGGGATCGGTAAGGGCTGGCAGGCAACCAATCACTGTTTTGAATATTCGAAGTGTCTACTCATTATGCTGCAAACGATGGGCCACTGACACGCAAGTTGAAGCGCAATAGGACCAGCACTTTTATGCACCAAAGCAATCTATGTACTGGAAGGGATGAGAGGTTGGGTAGAGGCTTTGGCGTTGTTCGGACCCTTAGTCAAACGTCGCTCACCTGAAAAAAGGTTTGAAATTCAATTATGTCCAAACTTGAACGCTTGTTTTAAAGAATGTTGGATTTGGGTGTGGAGACAAAACTCACACGCAAGAAGGATTGCATAAATTTAATAAATTCTGTGCTGATGGAGACATTAGGGAATGAAATTGTCATATGATCTCTCTTGGTCCATGCAAACCACAAATTTCAAAAAACTTTGGGGCTTGTTTTTGGGATTCTCGAATTCCATGTAGCACTCCCATGAACTAAATATGTTAGACAAAAAAAAAACAATTTTTTTCTTTAGAAATAATTCATTTTTATTGCGACCACATAGGACTTAACATAATCTTTTTCGACAATATGAATAATGCATCACATCATCGAAAAGCGATTTTAATTCGATACAGTCAACAAGATAGAGTAGTTAATTAACTGATTAATCAACTAATTAAAAGTAATTAATTATGACACTACTGAAAGATGAGGGAAGGCATGAGACGCGATGTGCTACAGCACGGTCACAGCGAAGGATACGAAAAGGAGGAGCCCTCCCTCCATGTGCGCTCAAAGCCGTACACTAATGAAGCCAAACGTCTCCCTCCCTCCCTTCTGGTTTCTCTCTCTAGATAATGCCATGGAGATCGGCCGTAAACGGAGTTCATCTTGTTCCTGGTTTTTTTTTAATTTGGAAGAAACTAATCATGTCGATCTCACCAGAGTGGCAGTGCACATGATGTTTGATTGACCAGGTGACCCCATCCCACTATTATTGCCATTAAATTATAATAATTCTCACCAAAGACGGTAGTTAAGCAATTTCCTTTTCACTTTCTTTAGACGAAAACATAGTTTCTGGTGGAGATTGAAGTTTCTTTAGTTCTCTTATCAGATGAAAACATAGTTTCTGGTGGTGATGAAGTCCTTATGTGTGACTGCAATGGCTTCCTATGTAGTTGGTCTTTAGTGTCAACATCTCTATACACACTCAAATTCGATTCTTGAAGGAAAAAAAAAATGTTAGCTTATCTGAATTAAATATAAAATTTTCTTTGTGGGAGTTCTTAACTTTGTTGGTCTTAAAACGTTTATGTTTTTTGCAAGCCTTGTGCTTTTGCAGTGAGATTAAACATAGAAAAAACTCTTAAATCGTGCTGTTTTTGTTTTTTTTCTATATTCATGGCCGGCGTGTATATCTTGTGGAGTTTACGTATGCTCACCACAAAAATCCAGTTTTCTTCTGTTGTTTTTTTTTTTTGCCAAAATATCTCAAGACCAGATTCTAAAAGGATATACTGCAGTTATCAAAGACAAGTCAATCTGTAAAAAGAACGAGTTGACAACAAATTCTAGATTCTTGGGTGCCGGTGATTTGACTGAAGCAGAGTTACCAGAGGCAGACGGACCGAGGTCCAAAAGGCCTCATCTTGAGCAGAGCAAGCTGGCTTTATACGCGCCACTAAAAAGGTGGATGGTCCTCACACCACTGCCGCGAAGGGTCAGCCTCCACCGGATCAGTCCTCTTAAATGCCAACAATCTGCGAAAGAAATGTTTTACTGCTTTCTTATTTAAGGGCGGCCGATGCATTCATTTGTGGTTGGGCTCTCCTTTTTCTATTGCATTTTTTCGGAACCTTGGCATACGCACAATGGGTTTTTCCTCCCTTCCCCTGCAATAATGAGGGTGTCAGAGATTTCTGTTATCTTCTCTGCAGTTCTCTTCTCTTTTAATGGAATAAAAAGTCATGGTGGCACACTGATTCACTCTGCGAGAACCATTGGGAGAGTTCAGTAGTTGAAAAAAAAAAATTGACTAGCACTCTCTCTCTCTCGCGTGAAATAGAGCCGTTTGAGCAGAGTAAAGGTCTTTTTCTTCCTTTTTTTTGTGCGGCCTATTTTCGTTTTTCTGGTTAGTGGCTCCATTTCCCAACAGTGGTGTAAGTTCTGTTGCTTTTGTGGCTACAGTTTGTGTGTTCTCCCCCTTTTCTTTAAATCCTTTTCCGCTCGGGAGGATTATTTTGGGATTAAAATAGTGGGGTTTTTTTTTTTCCTTTTTCTTTTGTTATTTGGTTCTTGCTGTGAGCCTGTGAGTGTGAGGTATATAGTTTTGGAGATCAGAGGAGGGTTTTTTTTCTTTTCCTCTAATTTTCCCCCTTTGTCTGCTTCAAAGTTTCTAAGGTTTTGGTGGGGGCTGTGGGTGTTTTGAGCTCCTTTTCTTTGTGGTGCAAAGGTTCTGGATACATTTGGTTCAGAGTGGGAGGTTTGTTGTAGCTCTGGTGTGCTTCTTGACGAACCCTGTGGGATCCAGAGGAGGATTTTGGAGACCTGGGGAAGAGAGAAGAGGTTTCTTGTTTGGTGGTATGAGAAAGCCCTTCTTTTCAGACTCGTGTAAGGAGACCCAACTGCATGCCCTTAACCCTCAGTCATGGCTTCAGGTTGAGAGGGGGAAGCTTGCCAAGCTCGCTTCGTATTCCTGCAAGTAAGCTCTCTCTCTCTGTCTCTCTTCCGTTTGTCCATTTGGTTCTTCTGGGCATCCTATCTGACAGCAATAACCATACTTGAGCGGCTTCTGTCTGAAATATTGGGTTTGCGTTCCCGTCGCTCTGGTTGTTCCTGTTGGTAGGCTTCTGCGCCCATGTTAAGGGATATGTATTTTGGTACTGTGATCATCTAATTCCTGTAAAAATTGGTGATTCCTAGTGCAGATAGTAACATTTGAACCCATTTCCCCTTTTTTAAGATGCAATTTCTTTATGATTTTTCCCCATAGCTGGGTTTTTCTTCTCATCATCAACTTCTATGTTTTTAGTTCTGTGGTCGGATTCTACCCGTTGAACTGCTTCTATGAGCAATTGCCGTCAGTAGTTCGTAATTCATTATTTGGTCTTCTTTCGGGTTCTGTTTTCTCATTCGGTTCCAAGCTAATGTTTGTGTTTGTTGTTGTCATAGTGAACCTCTCGTCAAGGTAGCAGAACCACCGATCCTTCCACATTTTAAGCCACTCGATTATGTTGAGATCCTAGCTCAGATTCACGAAGAGCTCGAGAATTCTGACGTCCATGACAAGGCAAGCCTCTATTTGTTGCAGTTTCATGTGTTTCGGGGTCTTGGGGAGGTGAAATTGCTTCGGCGAAGCCTCAGGTCTGCTTGGCTGAACGCCAGCACCATACACGAGCGGCTGGTTTTTGGTGCTTGGTTGAAGTATGAAAAGCAAGGAGAAGAATTGATCGCTGATTTGCTTGCCTCTTGTGGCAAATGTACTCAAGAGTTTGGTTATTTGGACATTGCGTCTTCGCAACTTGATTTTGGGGCTCAGGCTTCTCAAGACATAAAGACCCAAGATTATAACACTATAGGCCTTTCTGATTATGTGATATTCAAGATAGGAGATGATAAGGTAAAGTGTGATCGCCAGAAGATGGCAGCTCTATCTATTCCTTTCCGGACGATGCTCAATGGATGTTTCACGGAATCATCACAGGAAGAAATTGATATATCTGAGAATGGGATCTCTCCGTTGAGTATGAGGGCAATAAGTGAATTTAGCCAGACCAATGAGTTGAAGGATTTGCCTGCAGAATCAATACTTGAAATATTGAGCTTTGCGAACAAGTTTTGTTGTGAAAAGCTTAAAGATGTTTGTGATCGGAAGCTTGCAGCTATGGTTTGCAGCAGGCAGGACGCAGTTAACCTTATGGAGTATGCTTTGCATGAAAACTCCCCAGTAACTGCTGCTTCCTGTCTACAAGTGTTTCTACATGATCTTCCAGACTGCTTGAATGATGAGCAGGTTACTAGGATCTTTTGTAATGTCGATGCTCATCAAAGAGCACTTATGGTTGGTCATGCCTCATTTTCTCTCTTCTGTTTTCTTAGTGAGGTTGCAATGAACAGCCACCCAGCTTCAGATTTTACAATTAGCTTCCTGGAAAGACTAGTGGAGTGTGCAAGCGATATTAGGCAGAAACAATTGGCACTTCATCAACTTGCATGCATGCGACTGTTAAGAAAAGAATATGACAAATCAAGGCAGCTATTTGATGCAGCTTACCAAGCGGGGCATGTTTATTCGATTGCTGGCTTGGCTAGAGTCACTTGTAAATGGGAAAATCAAGTTTCAGCATATGAGAAGATCAGCTCAGCAATTGATTCGCATAACCCTCTGGGGTGGATGTATCAGGAACGGTCTTTATACTGTGATAGTGAAAAAAGGTGGCAGGATCTTGAAAAAGCAACAGAATTGGACCCGACTCTTGTTTACCCTTACATGTATCGAGCTGCCATTCTCATGAGAGAAGAAAACATGCAGGCGGCATTAACGGAAATAAATCGCATTCTTGGATTCAAATTGTCCTTGGAATGCTTGGAGCTTCGGTTTTGCTTCTATCTCTTGATTGAGGATTACAGATCTGCACTCTCAGATCTTCAGGCAATTCTTACTTTGAATCCCCAATACAGGATGTTTCAGGGTCGTGTGGCAGCTTCCCAGCTGCACACCCTTGTTCAAGAGCATGTCAAACCTTGGACGATGGCTGATTGTTGGTTGCAACTTTATGAACGATGGTCCTCGGTTGATGATATTGGTTCCTTATCTGTAATATACCAGATGCTTGAATCTGATCCCGTGAAAGGGGTGTTATATTTCAGACAATCTTTGCTTCTGCTTAGGTACATTTTCATTGTCTGTTGACTCTGTTCTCTGTGAGAATGATTTGCATTTTGAATTTATTATGTATTGTCCATTTGTCACGCATCTGTTGAATTAATTTTTATTTTTGCCAAATCAGACTGAACTGTCCAGAAGCAGCTATGAGGAGTCTCCAATTAGCACGTCAGCATGCAGCCACTGAGCCTGAGCGCCTTGTTTATGAGGGTTGGATTTTGTATGACACCGGGCATTGTGAGGAAGGGCTTCGCAAGGCAGAGGAATCACTTAAACTTCACAGGTCATTTGAAGCATTCTTTCTCAAGGCATATGCCTTGGCAGATTCTAGTCCTGATCCTTCATATTCCATGAAAGTTATATCTCTTCTTGAAGATGCTTTGAAGTGCCCTTCAGACAGGCTTCGTAAAGGACAGGTTTGTAATTTGATCTGTTATGTTGGGAGAAAATATAAGTACATGCACATACACATGAACAGGTGTAACTTTTACTAATCTCTGGCTAGGACTCTAGGAGAACTATGACCAATATTTATCCTAGCAAAGATATGTTGCCCACGCTATCATCAACAATGAGTATATTTTCCTTTTTTACTTAATAATAGCAAGCATGTATATAACGTGTATATTGCCAGCTGAACAACTCCTATCCTTACACCAAGTTTGGGTAATTGAGTTCCAACTTCCAAAATGTTCATCATCAAAGATGCATTTGGGAACATCCTAGCGCTAAATTTTTTTTGCAAATGCCAACTCATGGACTCTCTTTCATTTCCTGTGGGATGTTGTTAATGGATTAACAGTAATTTAATGAATAAATACTTTCATGATTAAATAGCAGCCAACTTGCAGTTGGGTTTTGGTCAACTAATTTTGATGGCACTGCTCACATGCTGAAACATGGTACTTTCCTAGGGTGTAAATGTCGAGTGTCTTTTCATCTTATTTGGAAAAGGATCATACTTAAATGTTCGGTATACTGGTCATCTTGAAGTGCCCATGTCGCGGAGCATAGAAGGCTGATTATTCAAGATGCCACTTTCTTGAGAATCCATCATATGGAACTTCACGTGCTTGGTGATTGAAAAGTGACTTGGGGCATAAAACAACAAATTGGTTAGAAAATAGTGTTTTTCCCCTTTGTTGGAAAATTCACTTTTTCCATAGGATGATGGCTAAATGGTGCTTGTTTCAATGCAGTTCACATTGTCAGAAAGTAACTAGTTTATATGAAATGAACCCAGATTTTTGTGAGCTGGCATATCCTTACGATATATGCTCTACTTTTCTTGATTTCTATGATCAGGCCCTTAACAATCTAGGCAGCGTATACGTGGAGTGTAGAAAGCTGGATATGGCTGCTGATTGTTATATAAACGCCCTCAAGATCCGCCATACCCGAGCTCACCAAGGCCTTGCTCGTGTACACTACCTTAATAACAACAGAGAAGCAGCATATGAGGAAATGACGAAGTTGATTGAGAAGGCTAAGAACAACGCTTCAGCATATGAGAAAAGGTCTGAGTATTGTGACCGTGATCTGACGAAAGAGGACTTGAAAATGGTTACTCAGTTGGACCCTATGCGTGTATACCCATACAGATATAGGGCTGCAGGTATGAAAAATTCACTTGTCACTTCATAGAATACCTGCTGAGATTATGATAAATGTTGATTTCATTCTCAAATTTCTTTCTACGCATAGATAAACGTAGACATATTCTAATTGTCTTTCTTGTAGAGATGCAAGTTTTATTAGTTTTTCAAATGCCAGATGGGAAAGCATGTTACATCTTGAACAGTATTTGTTTTCTTATGCTGCCTTAATTGTTTGCACAAAGTTGACGTTCATGTTGGTCGGTTAGCACTGACGAGTAAACATGTTCCTCAAATTATTATTGACAATGTTCTTTTGCCATTGTTTTCGATGCTTTGTTGCATTCAATTTTTGCTTGTTACGTTTGCATGGAAGATAGAAGTCCACATGGAATCTCCATATTGACTGGGTCCTGTATCCCCCCTTTTGTAGAAACTATGTTGCTACTTTGCAAGTATGGACCCTCATCCAAATCCTAAATGGTGGAAATAAGCTCTTTCTCGTTGTTGTATTGGGCTTTTTATTTCCAAATTCTTCTATATTTTGGCTGTGTTCGTATTTCAAAATACAGATTGTCAGTGCAACTGGCAAAACTAATCAAGGCATTCTAAGGAAGAAAACAGCTTAAATATTTAATAACCGATTTTTGTCAATTCTGCATTATTTAATGTCTTGTAAATCAGCAAGTCACGCATATGATTGAAGCACCTAATCGTTGAAAAGCCCGCTCGTGCTTTGAGTTCCCTGATTGCTTGTACCACATGCACATTTGATTGCCGTACTGCTCTGTAAGCTAATCATTGCATTACTTGCTCCATTATGAACTTGTTTTTCTTTGACATTGCTCACTAAGTTTAATGCTTGTTTTGTTTGTTGGTTGAGTTCCCTGATTGCTGCTTGTACCTCTGCTCGTCTTTCTGTGCATGCACATTTCATTGCAGTACTGTTCTGTAGTCATCATTCCATTACTTGCACCATCATGAACTTGTTCTTTGACATTGTTCACTAATTTTAATGTTTCTTTTGTTTAGTGGGCTCTTTGGCCTGCTGTCAACTCACGTTTCCTCTTTGCTGTTCAGTGTTAATGGACAACCATGAAGAGAAGGAAGCGATTGCTGAGTTGACGAAGGCAATCGCATTCAAAGCTGATCTTCATCTCTTGCACTTGCGTGCCGCCTTCCATGAGAGCATCGGCGACGTCTCCGGAGCGCTCCGTGACTGCAGGGCAGCGCTCTCTTTGGACCCAAACCACCCGGAGATTATGGAGCTCCACTGCCGCGTGCACAGTCAGGAGCCATGAAGTCTGCCTGTCCCCCAACATCCCCATGTAGTGTAATTATGTACACAAGCTGAAAAGGAGAAAAAATAACATCTAATTTTGATGTATGTAAGCAATTCATGGATACTTTCGGTATCCCTGTTTTTCATATTCATTTTGGTGAAATATTAGGCTTACCCTGTTAATATGAAATTGATTATTGTCGTCACTTTGAAAAGGAGAAATTATTTAAATAGTACTCCTTTTAAGAAAGGAAGCTAAATTTACTGAAAATTTGTAAGTGGGTCTCATTGTTTATTTAATCAAATAAATTCTTGAGTTTGTCCGAAAGTTACGTGGGCCAACTGGCCAAAAGTTTCGGCAGCAAAGCTTGTCTTCTTCCCAACATGTCATGTGGCAACCTTTCCATCATTAAAGGGGAAAAAATAAAGAAAGGAGATAACAAGGAGATAAACGAGGCTGAGTGGTCTTTTAATCTTCATTTTTCTGATGCATCTCTAGTCGACGAGACCTCGTTGTGAGTCAGCGACTTGTTCTTTTCTCCGAATCTCTGTAAACGATACTTATTTCAAAAGGCATTATGACATAAAATTTTGTTATTATTTACACCATATTTTCATACAGTAACACACCACCAACTTCTTATTGAATAAATTATAATGTTAAATATTTTAAAGATTTATGAAGATGTTGCTGTGAACCATGTGGTGCTAGTGCTATGCGCCTTTGTTTCTTTTTTTCCTACAACTGGGAGGGTTCCCGGATTCATCAGCCTAGTCATTCTTTATCCCTTAGCCTACCAACAAAAGGAAAAAGAAAAGGAATTAATTATTTATTCAATGAACATGCTTTGAACTATATTTATTTGAACACGTAGAGATTTGCTTTATGGTTGGCATGGCAAAAAATACAACCACATGAGAGGCATCGGCCATTATTTTACATGCCATCATCTCGAATATCTTCCTTTATCATGAAGATTACTTTTTGGAATGCGTTTTCCCATGAACAAGGTTCTGAATCAAGTGTCCCCACCCCTTTATCAGCCGAGGATTGGCCTTTGCACAGGACAAAGGATGGAGGCCCATCTCAAAGCCACAACGAAAAGGGTCGGTTCTTTTCTCCCCCTTACATCGTGGCTCTGAAGCTTTCGTCGATTTACACAAAAGGGCAAGACTTTTGGTTCTTTAGCTTTCCAATGGCATAAATTTTTATTTTTCTTACTTTCTTTCCCGTTAACTATGAAAACTATTCTTAGTTTTTTTTTTTTTCCCTCAAAACAAAGATAAGGATTTATCATTTGGCTTTTTACTCAGCCGAGGAGAATAAGAATTGACAACTAAATATGGAAATTTTCCATAAAAGTTTTCACTCACCAAAAGAAATCCCAATAACTAGATTTTCATGGTGTCTCCAGAGGATCTAATTATTCACCTGAATCACAGCGTTTTGTAGACAAAATGTGATTAAGCAAAATATTAGCTAAATTACTAAGCTTTGATTTTGCTTGATACAGAAACCAGCCTGATCAGGACACAGAAGCCTCAGAATGCAGATAGATATTTCACTCGGCAATCACATACATGTTTTGGTATGCATTTGGATGTGCACGTGTGACAGGAAAGCATGTGCGTACACATGTATGCAGCGGGTGTCAAGTTTGGCAATGGGAACAGTATCCAAATGTTTCATGCATTCATCCCAAAGCTTCGAGCAGATCACTGGAACACTAAGGGGCAATTTAGCATTAGGAAGGTGTAAGCGTTTCAAGAATCTACCTCAAATTTGGAGTATTATTCATGGGGCACTTGTTCAAGTTGGGGGTGATTGATGAGACACACCTTGTTTCTAATGCCAAACTCCTAAAGAACAGATTCAATGAACATTGTAACAAAATGATCTATAAAGCTGTCCCAAAAAAGTGTTCCATGAATTTTTCTCAATTTTTAAGAACGACAAATGGAACAGTTTGTTATTGTTTCCATTGCCAAACAACCCCATGGTGCCAGATAGAATGTGTAAGTATGGTGAAAGCAATTCTGTGAATTGAAGTTTCCAACTATGTGCTCCATAATTTAAAACTTGAATAAAAAAAAGCAAACGTTGGTGCAGCCTGAGTTCGCAAGTGAATTTTTGTTCACAACATCTCCATTGATGTGCTGCAATAATGCCCTAGCTTCATAATGGTACACGATCATTTGCTTCCTCACTCCCATAAACAAAGGATGAAGGTGCTTGGTTTAACTGAATACATAAAGATGTTTCTCATGGACATTTTCTCTGAATTTTTGTTCACAACATCTCCATTGATGTGCTGCGATAATGCCCTAGCTTTATAATGGTACACGATCATTTGCTTCCTCACTCCCATAAACAAGGATGAAGGTGCTTAGTTTAACTGAATATATAAAGATGTTTCTCATGGACATTTTCTCTGAATATATGCAGTTCCATGTTCCTCGTACCTGCAAAGCATCAGCATTATGAGCAATAACATGCTAAAACAGCTAGACTATGATAGATGGCTTGGCCGGTCTGCTAGACAGATCAAGACTATCATGTAAATAGGTGCATGCTCAATATCTGCCTCTCCCTCTAAGATGAAACCCTTCAAATTTCAAATCCCCCTCCACCTTCAACTCGTCCACCACCCTACCTACATAAAAGAGCCAGTCTGAACAGCAGAATGTTTTCAAGCAGCATCTAACCATTGCCAGTAGGTCTAATATTTCATTAGTTTGTTGAATTTTTTGGCCACCACGAACTTGGGATATGTCCTAAAAAATCAATTTTTGCTGAACTGAGATCTAATCATCCAAACAAGGGCTGAACTTGTTAAGCCAGACAACCCGAACAGTTAATGCATGTTCAAGTAAAACTTACAAGCTTCAAAAGCTACGGTGCTCAAAGGCATTACTTGCCCCTTGTGGGAAAAAAATATGAACCATGAACAAGGCAGCAGAAGGATGTACATTGACCAACATAAATCTGTCAAAATATTTCATGGTTTATGGCTTTTGCACTAGGGATGCATAATGAGTTAGTTCTGGACAGCTCAATTCGTGAGAACTTGGATCAGGATTCGATTCAGAACACGGCAAAATCTGTATTTAGGATCAGAACCATCGAGGTCCCCAATACACAGCAATGACAATCTAGATAATTTTAGATCAGGTTAGACAATCTAGAATTCCATATGCAGAAGCACTTTGTGGAACTCAAACTTAGCATATGAAGCCATCCAGTTGTCCAAAACAAATGGCCCAGTAGAACATATTTAGTTATTTTAATGACAAAACAGATAGAAAAACCAGAAGAAACTATGTCAAGTTCAACTTACTCAGCCTTTGAGAACCACATTTGCTGGAATGAACCAAGTGAGGCCAAAATGCTCCCGCCAATCCAGACACTGTCACTCATTAAATAAGTGTTGTATTGTTATTGAAATAGGAACGAAGGCAACGCATGATAAGATTTCAGTCGGAGAAAATAAGCATCTCTAGTGACATATCCTAGTTGCTAGACAATGATAAATCTTAAGATTGATTCACAAGTTCATAGTATAGGTGTTCAATAAACCAACAAATCGCATGGTATTAGATAGGTTTCTTTTTTTTACTCCCCTACCAACCAAATTGGTGAAAAACAATCAACAACTAAAAGACAAAAAACCAACAAACAAGGATAATAAGAGAACAGTGTCCATGAAAAGCCATGCCATTCAAGCACCTTGCAAACAAAAAAAACAAGAAAGAGCCACCTCAACAATATCAGATAGAAAAAACAAGCAGGTACTGCATAAAAAGATATGTGCATCTCCCAATCCGTCTGAATCCCCTAGACCAGAACATTTACAAGCCACTTAAAGGTCTACATGGAAAACAAAACAAAAAAATTCTCATTCCCAAGTCCGTATCATGTTCAGACCAAAAGGGACACCTGCTCTCTGCTCTGCTGGAGAAGCATATTATATTGAAAATTAAGAGTATAGGCCAGTCCTGGCATCTAAAGATGATTATTTGAACAGCTAAAACTACCATTCATTAGCAGTAAGTTAGAAATCATTACTTCTATATAGATCGAAAGTCACTTAACTTAAACATGCTTCATATTAATGCTACTTCACAATGTTGTGAGTGCAGGTATCCTGGTATGGGTTTGGATATATCAATCTTAAAAAATGTGAGTACAGGAGTATGACAGGGTATACGTAAACAAGCAAACATATGTGTGTGTGTGTAAAACAAAAATTCATGCATAATCTACAAAATTGAAGCAAAAGAACTCACAACTTCATGCATAATGCACCAAGTAACAGTTTGTATTCAACAATTCTTACATATAGTCCCATTAAATTAAAGTTACAAATAGCAACAAAATAAAGTGAAAGATTGATGCCTCGCTTAAAAATTTAGATAGAATTGGGTCTGGCCCAAGTCCAATCCAAAATGTAGCCAAGCTGTCTGGCATACCCCTCTCATAAAAACTGACATACCAATATGGTTAACCAGCATTTTTCATGTGCTCGTTACATAGATCTCTTCTCTTTGCCCTTGAAAAGGTATCTTCAATTGTCAGCTATATCACATGATGATTTCGTATCTTACAAGGGAAAAAAAAAAACATGTGGGCTATGATTCAATGACAAAATAAAAAAAACATCGGCTTGTGAAAATCAGGTTTTATGGAAAGCTGGTTTTTTAACCAGTTTCTTAAAACTTGGTCTGTATATTTGGTGACAAAACCAAAACAATGTTTTCAGTGAAAAGCTTGGAAAGCTGGAGGAGGTTATTGATGCCCTTTTGAAAAGGTCATTTTTTCGTAACTGGGCTTTTCATAAACTCAGTTTCAACAATCAGCGAAACATGGCTTAAACATCGTTTTTGGACCCTAAGGTGTGATTATCAGGTAGGCATACTTTAACACAGCTTTGCAAGCTCTGAAATATACATTTCATTCCAACACCAAACCAAAGAGAACATGCTCAGTTTCTGAACAATGACAGCTGATAAAACCTATCCATACCTTTCTATGTATTATAAATTTCATAATAGCTGTTTTATGTTGTTTACGAAGCATTAAAATATCCTTCACTCTTCTTAACAATAAAAATAGTTTCTCACATAAAAAGTCTGCTTGGAAAAATTTCCCTCTCACAATATCAGGATCCAGGCAGCATGCAGGTGGCATAATCCAAAAAACGGCACAAGTAGTGCAACTGAATAATTATTACAAAAAAGTTGCAGTCAAATTCGCACCTGAACCGTCTTTCTGTTGTATTGCCACTTGCTAACACCTTAACACGTGCAGCTTGAGGAGCCTCCTGAAAAGAGTGAAAGTGTGTTTGCATAATTAACTAAAGCAAACATAGAAATTTGTTTTTTGAGTTTTTGAAGTTCTACAATCGATGGTAAAGGAAACCTCAGGGACTACACAATAAACCACAATAATTTTGGCACTGATTAATCAGTAACAATATTCTCAAATGAAAGCACCTCCATCATGACATGCAATTAAAACCCTAATCCTGCCTGATAAACATGTCTACAAGACTTATTATAACCACAAGAGGTACCAACCTCACCCACGTCCTTTTCAAGTCGTTCCTTCAATTGTTGGATTGAAGCAGTACCACCAGACAGCTGCATGAGGACAAAAAGGGAGAAATGCATGAGCTTCATTCCTACCTTGTTAAGCTTCTCCATTCACAATAAAAATAACATATAAATAAGCACATAATAAAGTGATATCTTCACTTTAAAATTTATATACTTTTGCAAACACATTTATATGCATCTTATGAGAGAGAGCGAACAAGAGAGTAATAGTAATATATAGTAACAGTAACAATAATGACAGGTTGGATAACTGCATTTATACACATTCAGCTGGAACATAGAAAGTTCACTATTTAACATACAGCAGCTGCTAGAGATTTGACCTTGGAAGGCTTTTTATGAGCCTCATTCTTAACAACATGAAATTATATAATCATAATAAGATATTAAAAAAGGGTGTAGATGCCCAGTAAAACCAACAAAACAAAAAAAAATTAATCACTAAGTGCTTCAAAGGGGAATCTATTACCAACACAGTACTAAACAAATCCCTCCGTATGTCCACGTCGCACTTATTAATGCTCTCAATCACCTGGGAAACAAGAAAAGAACAAAGAAGGCAGAAGTTAAAATGTTGATACAAAAAATAATAATAATAAATAATTAAAAAATAAGGAAACAGCTTGACCATTTGAGGAAGGCCACGTAGAGAAGGTAAGGAATCTGCAAGGCTCTCCATCCCAGGTATCGTCTACATGCAAAGGATTAATGATAACAAGAAGGAAAAACTATAATGGAATAGCAGAAATAGAACCAAATATTTTAGAGCATTCCTGTTTAACTAATGTCTTATTACATTAACAAAAAGTACAGATATCACACGGATAACAAATAAGCAAAAAAGAAAGAACCCATCTCTGGCACAAGCACCAAAAATTTAATCATGAAAAAAGAGAAAGGAAAAGATGATGGGGATGTCAAACAGGAGAAATTGTCATGGATTAGCAGAAGTAGAACCACAATATTTTAGAGTACTCTTTAACTAAATGTCTTATCACATTAACAAAAAGTACGAGTAAGTCACATGGGTACAGCGAGGTGTGTACAAACATTTTAGAAAATCAGCAGTGTACATGTAAATATATACATTATATACATAAAAATTCTCAAAATTAAAGAAAAATGAGAGGACGATATAGAATTTAGGTGGAAGGGAAACAAAAAAAAAAGGAAAAATCAAAATTAAACAAAAATTTGGTTTGAAAATATAAAAGTTTAAGTTTTAAGATACAACTGTACCCATGTACCAACACGGGTACTTGAGCAGAACACACATACCCATGTGACTGTACGACTACATACACTTTCGAACCTGTTCTGATAAATGAGAACAACTAAGTCAGAACACATGGAATGTTTACATTATGTAACAACCTAAAAGGAATACCAACGATTCTACAGCAAGTTCCATAACAATATTAGTTAAGAAACTATATGCACCATATGTTTCAATGTGAAACACAAACATCTACAAGTACAAAAATGTAGCAGAAGCCAAAACAACTTGTCAAGACGTGATCCATTTCATCTACCAAACATACACAGATTCGCAGTATCTGATATAGACATAGAGGCATAAATTACAATGATATGTTCAAAATAGCAAGCACCATGGGAGTCCACATATACCTGGATTACAGAGGGGTTAAACAGAATATCTGGAATCTTGAATCTGTCAGCTCCAACTTCAATAGTCCTGTATTATTAACTTAGCAATTACACTATCTTCTAAATGATGCACCATGGACAGCCAACACGGAATATTTTAATATTCAGTCAAGATTAATTAATTAAAATAAGTAGAAAGAACCTACTGTCCGTCAGGTAGCTCATATGGTGTCATTGGAATGTTAGAATATGCACTTTCTGCAGAGCCCAGAGCACAAAAGGTTAGGAAATCCTCAGGAAGAAAAACTTCCTCCAACAGAAATTTACCATGGGGAAGTAACATTAAACTCTATAGAAGTCAAACAAACATTCATCTCACCTACATAGAGTGTGATAAGGTGTGATAAACACATTACAACTAAACAATACCCATTATGAAATTATTAAAGAATTAACAAACTGAGACATATCTTCTAGATGTAATAAACCTTGACAAACAATGAAAGAAACCCTGTAAGCTTCCATAGATGAAAAGCGTAGATAAAGCCAAGATGACTTCCAAGGAAACAAACTTGCTCTAAGAAAGCCAGAGAAAAGGGCCTAGCAGAAACCGTTGTGATACTCCAGTCATCAACCCATCGTATACCTAATCAACCAGTTTTTCTAGAAAAAAATTCTATATGATCCATTTTAAAATTCTGTATGATCCATTTTTACATTTTATGAACTGTATTTAAACAAAATGGCTACTTATCATTACTACCAAAAAAAAATGCTCGCACTTGATGACCTGTAGCTATGGGTTTTGTCCTATTGACAAAACTCAAAATGCCACTAAATTTTACCTTCATCCAAGTCACAATTTTATGGATTTATTAGCATTTATGAACAAGGTAAGATAATGTTAGGATAGTCTTTAGAGTTTGGATGGAACTAATAGTCTCAGGAAAGCATTTCAACTTGCAGACTGCATCTGAACATTCATTATACTCCTTTGGCATTAATATTTCTTTAAATATTTCAGTTGCACGTTGTAGTCACCCAAGCTTCATATTTTGTTTCGGCATTTAACATTTTCCTTAGTTTCTGCTGTACACTTCTTTGGCGCCCTTATGCTCGTGAACCACTTCGTTTGTGCTCCTTCCCCAATAGGACGCATAATATTATTTCATGATGGCTCACACAGAGAAAATGGTGGTAGGTGACACAAAGAAAATGATGGTAGACTCGTGGTGCAGAATATCTCAAGTCAGTTTTCGTGCCTTTTTAGCATATGGAAGTTTTGTTAGGGAAGAGACTAAAGTAAATTCATCTACCATCTGGATGGTCTCTCAGCTTCAATAATCTATCTGCTTTCCTCAGAAACATGCAACAGCAACCATTCACAAGTACATTTTCTAGGAAAACCGGCCAGTTATCTTCTTTCAATAATGGGTAAAAGGTGAGAAAAACTGATTCGTTTGGAAGCAAGGAAAGGCAAACAGGAACACAACCAAGAAAAGAACAACCTGCTACTAAATTTTGGCACAGCAAATAAGGGTAGTAAGGAGACTGATGGGTGTGTGTGTGTGTATACATATCTAGAAGAACAATAATTCTTTGTTAATGATATGTATATAGTTGGTGAATTTTGTAGCTTATTTGACCCATAATGATATTTTTATTATTATTGTGTTTTATTACTTTTGCCACGTTAAATGTTGTGTTTTGATATTTTTTACAAACTTAGCCTGAGACAAAGTGACTAGTCAACATTAATCTTGGGCTTGTGTCAGACCTTGAAGATAAAGGAAGACTGCAGGGGAACAAGATATAGATGTGTTAATTTTGAAAGGATATAATTATTAATTTTTTCTAAGTGTAATCTGTTTTTACCAGCAGAAAACCTGATGAGTAGCCGTACCACTACTAGCTCATCCAAAACATAAATGCTCAGATGGAAAACAAACATTACAGAACAATGAGATTATGGAACTGAGATGCACCATCATAAGCAGAATCCGGTGCCCGACATACACATTCTTTTATATCACTTGCGATTACCCTCTGCAACATGCACGCAAAAGAATTTAGTGAAGTAGATATATGGAAATATGCCCCAAGAGAAAAACAAAACCAAGAGCTAAGTACCTGGCAGTATAGCTTGTAACTTTCTGTTGTGTTGGGAACATCAAGGTCTATAGTCTGTCAAAGGTAAAAGGGACAAGTAAGGAAAAAAGGAACAAGAATAAAACTTAGGTGAAAGGAGAAAAACACAAACATCACATGGTACCAGTAGTTTCAATATGCTAAGGCAACAAAGAACAACAGCATGGACATCAGCAACAAGTATAACAAGGAGATTAAATTACATCTATAATCTCAGAAACTGAAAATTTTGTTTTCCTTCACGAGTGTCTTTCATGGCACATAATGCCACAAACCCCTATTAAAAATTAAATGGAATAACGCTGGCAGTTAATTGACAAGACATACGAGTACTTAATCTCATCCATCATGAACATAAACTAACTCCAAAAGATCCATCAGCACAGCATACACAAACTTAAGATGGCCCAACAGAAAATTCACCAGTTAGAAAACTGTTAACTGTTAGAGCAATAGGCAAAATGATAAATCATTAAAAAGTAGGAGTAAAAGAATATGGACCAACCTTACTCAAATTTATTCAAGGTATAAACAAGCAGTGCATTGGAAAGAAGAAAAAGGTAAAGCAAGCATAGAGATGAAAATGCTAAAAATGATGAGTATCAGCCAAGCTATTTACATGGGTGCCGGTGCAGATGCAGGATGTGGCAAGTTCAAAAAAATTTAGGTGCAGGTGTCTCGAGGAGATATATATATATATAAGTAATTTTATTCGTCTATATTTTTAATTCTTTTATCAGGGTTCACTTAATCTCTGAGAGGCCTAGTCTGTTAGAATGTATGTATCCCTTCTATACATACATATATGTATATACATTACATATATTAGTCATCTAATATGTGTCTTATATATATATATATATATATATATATATATATATATATATGTATTTTATAGAAGGGATACTTAGGATATTAATGTATAACTTTTTATCTTCTTTTGTCTTTTTCCTTCTTGTATTTTTCCTATTTTACCCCTGCCCCTTTTTATTTTATCCAAAAGGGACCCAAAGGGGAGACTAGTCCCAA